>JAOXYF010000022.1:814154-835841 GCA_028565775.1 Sternarchorhynchus goeldii
TTCCCAAAAGAGTTGAAGCTGTTCTAGCTGCAAAGGGTGGACCAACGTCATATTGAACCCTATGGATTAGGAATGGGGATGTCACTTAAGCTCATATGTGAGTTAAGGAAGGTGAGCGAATACTTTTGGCAGTATAGCACATCATTAAATTAATGTTTACATAAATAGTTCAGGAAGGCACTGATGAATTTACTGAATTATTTGTTAAAGAATATACTATATATAAGTATAGTTGTGAATTGAATTTCTGTCACTCTTTGTTCTCCGTACTTATGTTTTTGACTAAAAAAAGTAGCTTCACCTCTCGTGCTTCATGGGTGTCTGGAACAGTTATTCTATGAGGAGTGTCAGGAATGTCATAGTAAGGCTGGTCCTTGTGGATGTCCTAGACATCAGAAAATAACCTAATGTTTAAAACATTATAAGAAACACTGTTTAAAAATACAGGAATATTTACAGCTTTTTAAAACTGATTCTAAAGAAAGACTCACAGCACTGAGAGAGAGAGAAAGTGTCTGTAAAATGTCCAACATAGTCTTCAACACTCGCCCACTCCATAACAAATGAGGAAACCTAAACAGACGGAAACTGAACAGTGAAAGAGACCATTTAACAGCTTCACAGATGTATCTATAACTGTAGGCGTGAACGAGAAGCGCACGTTTCAGCCAGCCCCGAGAGATACTTGTCAGCCACTCGTCGAATTCTCTTATGGGTGTGGTTAAAGTTGACCAATAGAAACTGTGCATGCCGTTCCAGCTCCTCCTCATGCTCTTTAGTCTTTGGCTACAAAAGACAGAAAATGAGATAACCGCATGACTCATAACAGTGAAATCTACACATGAATAACAAGCCATCAGTACATATGGGTACAATAAATAGATCTCAGTTAATCTCTTCAAGCTGACCTTCTCAGCCATCATCTGGAGGAAGACTTCAAAGACTTTATCACCAACACATATCACACACTGCATCATGCCTATAGTAGACAGAAGAGTTGGAGGTTCACATTGAGAGACTGGAAAACAGCAATTGGTAAGAAAGCCTTTCATCACATTAAGCCAATCCTCAGACCTGACTTATCCTTTTGTATGGCCTTGTCTTCAAAGTATCTGAACATCACCTGGAACCGGTCAGCATCATTGGAATGCAGCATCCTGAGTGAAGCAGAATGATGAGACAGTATGGTACAGAGGATCAGAAATGGACCAGTGGGCGTGGAAGCAAAGGCAGGCGTGCTGTACCTCATGTACTCTAGTCTGTAAACTGAGAGCAGGTAGGTGCACATGGCAAAGTCCAGCTTGTTGATGAGGGCTGCTGCTTCTGGGGTGGGGTCCTGGAGGTTTATAATAGTGCTGCGCAGCTCATTTAGCTCTGCCTACAAGGAGGAGAGATTTCAAATGTGGCCTACAAAAAGCATGAACAAACAAAAACATATGAACCCTTCACATTCTTGAAGGCAAGAGTTAAGACTGAGTCCAGGGAACCTGCGTGACGGTATCGTTCTTCAGAGCAGAGTTGTACTGGAGCTCGGAGCGTAGAGGCTCCCCACTGGGGAATGTAAGCAATGGGGACTTGGTAGCTATCTCACACACTCCCTCATACCACTCCTCTGGCCACAGCCCTGGATTACACACAGTTATTTATTAATTTTTTTAGATTGGTTATGTTGATCATAGTCTAAAACATCTGAAATCCAACGTCAATGGGTAGTATCAGTATTGTAAACTAGGGGGAGGGTTCAGTAATTGTCCTTACCTGAACCTTCAACAGCAAAGCCCATGACCACAGAATAAAGCCAAAAGTCTCTGAAGAGCTTCTGCAGGCGAGGTTTAGCCTCTTTAATTGGAGGCAACCGTCGAGTCAGCTATACCAAACACAAAAATGAGCATGCAAAGTAAGAAAACACACCAAACATTTTAGACATTATATAGTAATCATGCACATCTAATTTAGTTGTGAAATAAAGTAACCTATATTGCTGTGTAAAAGTTAAAGCATGTTTAGTTGGATAAAGCCACTCTTTACAGCTACTCTTTGAACTGGACACTGTTTGATTAACGCAAGCCAATATCAAAGTCCAGCAGCAAGACTTGGTCACAAGCAAACAATAAACACACAGACACATCACAGAGACCGAGAGAGCTGGTAAGTGTCTTAGGTCTTGGATAAAAAGTGTGAAAAAAAACATTTAGTGATGTTCTGTGTGTTACTGCTATGGCATTGTGAGGATTTTGATTTATATTGTATTTATGGAGCTTCTTAATTAAATAAATCTATGCTCTGTTAGGTTTATATTTTTTTTTTTCTTGTCCAGTTCAAGATAATACATGAGCCAGGTTTGCATTCAACATTTGTCAAGAATGCTGGGGCTCTCAGTCATCGTAGCTTCGTTTCTCCTGGCAACTCCAGCGTTGGGTGGCGTGAAGGACCTGAGCTCGCATTTCAGCACTCTCGAGTCTCAGAAAGATGCCGCAAAGGCCGTAGACACACGGGCCTTTTCCCACGGAAGTGATGACCTGGAGTCCATCCCTCTGGAGTTCCACCAAGAGAACACAGTCACCAACGACCTGGATCATGTGGAGGGCTTGGAGGAGGAGGACTACATTGACTTCGATAAGATCCTTGCAGAAGGTGATGACTACACCGAGGGTGATGCCATAGACGAGATCGCCACGCCCGCACCTGGCATCGACCTCACCTTAGAACCATCCGACCCTAAAGTGCGCCGGGCGCGGCTTCTGCGGCTCTTCCATGCGCGCACACGACTGCAGCGCCTCAACGTGGTCAATTCCCACTTCGGGTTTCGACTCTATCGGAGCATCCGTAACCACATGAACCAGACAGACAACATCCTGCTGGCACCTGCTGGAATCTCCATCGCCATGGGAATGATGGCACTGGGTACCGGGCCTGCCACGCACACGCAGCTCTATGAAACTATGGGCTTCACCGATTTCGTCAGCACGAGCAGCCAGTACAATGCCTCCACCGTGCATAAGCTTTTTCGCAAGCTTACACATAGACTCTTCAGGCGCAACTTCGGCTTCACTCTGCGCTCAGTCAATGATCTTTATGTGAAGAAGGAAGTCAGCATAAAAGAAAGTTTTGGCAGTAAGGCAAAGGCATACTACTTTGCAGATCCTCAGTCTGTGGATTTTACAGACTCTACATTCATTGAACAGGCCAACCAGCGCATTCAGAAGATGACGAAAGGTCTGATCAAGGAACCACTGAAAAGTATCGACCCCAGAACAGTGGTGATGTTGCTAAATTATCTCTACTTTAAAGGTAAATATTCTCTAAGTGGTCGGCTGGCATAAAAACTGATCAGTGTCAAACCTTAAGTATTGTTCTTAAGTAATATTTTGTTAGCACTTTAGATATAAATTATCTAAACTAAAACATTACATTTAGATTATATTTACAACATTTGAGTCTTACACGTTTATCAGTAATGTGTTGTGTCAAACATCAACTCTAATCCTAGACTTAACTGCACTATTAGGAACTTTACAGTACAAAGCCCAATAATCAGTTCTTTCCACTGCATAGGGTCATGGGAACAGAAGTTTCCCAAGGAGATGACCCATGACCGCTACTTCCGTGTGAGCGATAAGCAGCAGGTGCGTGTACCCATGATGCAGAATAAGGGCAGTTACCTGGCAGCTGCCGACCACGAGCTGCACTGTGACATTCTACAGCTGCCTTACATGGGCAACATCAGTATGCTCATCGCTATACCCCAGAAACTCTCGGGTATGAGAACGCTCGAGAAAGAGATCTCGCCCGCTGTGATTACGAAGTGGCTCAGCAACATGACAAACAGGTATGGGATTCAACACAGACAACGTGGTGATAACTGTCGTCTAAATGACAGCTAGTATCACAGAGTAATAAACTGGTGAATAAGTATGATCAGTCAAATAGTCTGCATGAGTTAATGCAAATCCTGGTGAATGGAAATAAGTTTGTGGTGTTTATAAACAAAGGTTTCACAACAGGTAGACTTATGGCAAAACTTACTATTAAACAATCTACAAAAGTGAATTAATTCCAAGCAATTCAACAAGAAATCTGCCATGGGCTGTGTGTTAGAACCCGTGAGGTGGTGTTCCCACGGTTTAAGCTGGAGCAGAGCTATGACCTGATCAGCCACATGAAGGAACTGGGCCTGACGGAACTCTTCACAGAAAAGGGTGACTTCTCCCCCATGACCTCAGAGAAAGTCACCGTCAGTAGGGTAAGACCAGTGATATTAAAAGACAACCCAGTGTGGATTTCTTTATCTATTTCAAATTCATATTTTCTTCACCCCCAAGCCTGGCTAGCTTTGCTTTGACTGCATATGTCAATGTCCAAATGTCCTTGACAGAAATCAGCACGATGTCTTTTCTCTTCCTCTCTCAGTTCAAGCACCAAAGCATCATCACAGTGAATGAGGAGGGGACCGAGGCAGCTGCAATGACCCAGATTGGTTTCATGCCTCTGTCCACACAGACGCGCTTCATTGTGGATCGACCCTTCCTCTTCCTCATCTATGAACACCGCACTGACTGCCTCGTCTTCATGGGACGAGTGGCAGATCCATCAAAGAGTTAATTTCTTTCACGTTACAGTGCGTGGCACTGAAGTTATTATAGATATAGCACATCACTGTATAACAACAGAACGGGTCA
This sequence comes from Sternarchorhynchus goeldii, assembly GCA_028565775.1. Taxonomy (NCBI): domain Eukaryota; kingdom Metazoa; phylum Chordata; class Actinopteri; order Gymnotiformes; family Apteronotidae; genus Sternarchorhynchus; species Sternarchorhynchus goeldii. The sequence goes on from JAOXYF010000022.1 coordinate 818,834, forward strand.
CCTCTAATTTAGATTACAACTAAGAAAAACCTATAGCATTGGTTATGACAGTATGATAGCACATCATATTAAACCATGCAAGTCAGATTAATTGTCTTTTTTTTAGATAAGTAAGAAATATATAACATTTAACTAACTGAACTATAACATTTAAAGCATTCAAAATATGCAGAGGCTCAGGATGTAAATTGTGAATAAGAAAATTAACAACAGAACAAAACATGTAAGATTAAGTTAGAGAAAGAGGAAAAACACCCCACAACTGAATATTTTTGCAATCCAGATCAATATTTGTCAACGAAGTTAAAGTCTAACCAAAGCTGTGCTCACAGCAGCCTCTGACCATCATCAGAAATGTTCTACTCTTCTCAATGCGAAGATATCCTTTCCTTCCTCCCTGCTTCAGTTACCCAGCAACAATGTAAGCAGGGCCAGACAAATCAAATCAGGTCTCCTAACTGAGGAAGGGGAGCGATTTTTAAACAGAAGTCATTTACTTCTAACAACTGAAATAACCTCATGTGTAATGAATGGGTTAAAAGGCCATATGTGACCCACTTACCACCGCAATCACCGGAATGAGAACCCCAAGGTTCCCAGCACTGCTAGATGCCTGGAAGAAAAATTACATGAGGCAACATTAACACATAGATTTCCTGAATAAATAAAACTAAAATCAGCACAGAACAGAAGGGTAGAGCAAGGTACCATGGGATTAAATGCCCCCAGGCTACCACAACACACAACTTATTAAATTTTTGATGCTACAAGGTGTAGTTAACTAAAAATATTTGTTGATAAGTTATCAAGTTGGATTTGACTATATTGCATTTTGGGGTAAACATAAAATAATTTTACATATAATGAACCTAAGAGAGAAAATATTTTCATTTATACAAGTATTACATGAAACAGCTTCAAATATAAATTAGGTTAAAAAAGAAATCAGTAAGTAACATAACTTTTTAACATGCTAATTAGATAAGGGAACATTGTACCAGTCAGAGCAATTTGTAAAATTAAAAAGTATATTTAAAAACTGATATACACAGATATATACAAATAAAAACAATTAAATTACTCCAAGATACTCTATATACAATATAATACGTACAGTGCATCACAGTAAGTATATACAGAACAACAATATTGAGGTCAGGACTCTGTGCAGACCACTCAAGTTCATCCACACCAGACTCTGCCATCCATGTCTTTATGGACCTTGCTTTATGCACTGGTGCACAGTCATTTGGATGGGTGAGCGAATACTTTTGGCAATATAGTGTATATGTGTATATATATATATATACACACACACACACACACACTATACATACAAGTGCCTAAAGTTATGTGGAATAGCAGTACATAGTGATTATGAAGTGGAGTTTCGTCAGAGGATGGCTTGGGAAGGCACATACATGCATGAGTTGTGAGGTTTTATTTTGAGTGAGGTTGAAGATTGGCCAGCATACTTGACCACACATATCCTGCAGGTCAGTGTAGCCTTCTTCATCTTCCATGAGATATGACAGCAAAAAACCCACCACAGGGCTTCTGTACCATGGTGCAGGATATAGCCCCTCACCTGGGCTTGTGAGATTGCTAAAGTGGACCCTAGAGGATTGGCAACGTGTGGTGTGATCCAGTGAGTCACAGTACAAATTGTTACATGCTGATGGTAAGTCACGGCACTCATTGTTTCAGGATGATGGTAGGGTTCATGTGTAGAGCAGAATCCATGAAGCCATGGACCACAGTTGTTAACAAGGCAGGCTGGTGGTTTTCATACTGATGTGAGGAATGTTCTTGTGGCAAGAGTTGTGTCCACTGGTGATCTAAGGCCAGACTGACGTAAGATTTCTTCACATTATATTTCATAATGCCAACAATATTCTTCATGACTCCATGCACCTGAACAAGGCTCCATGTGCCCGAACCTGTAAGATAACCTGCAAGATTGTTCAGCAAACAAAAGCAACATCCATGTGCCCAAACAGCTCCAATTTAGTCTCATCAGACCGTGTTTCAAAATCTTGGGTAATCTTCCGTCTTGCTTTGATGTTCTGCTGTGTGAGCAATGGGGTCATCCTGGGGAATTGATCTTGAAGCCCACCATAATGAAGGGCCTTCAGAACAGTTTTCCTTGAAACTTCTAGTCCAGAAGAGGCCAAGTCAACAACAATCATCTTCGCAGAGATCCAGGGCTTCTTGGTAATACATCAGATTTTTCTCTCTTTAATATTTAATATTCTCTTTAATAGCACTTGCAATCCCTCTCAGGTTTGTTTCCAACAACATGTCTCCTTATATTTTGCAATGATAAAATTATACAGCTGTCCTGGCCAAAGTCAAACACTTTCAAATGGAAGCATAGCTGCATCCCCACCCCCCATAAGGTAGTTATCCACTACCTTCTATTTGAGGTCAGCTGAGGACAATATGAAGTTGTGGAACTACTATGGTTACTATTAAAAATTATGATGTAACATTTTTTTTTAAAAAACTACTTTGTTTTTTAAAAAGCCCCTTAAGGGTGTATCCCATGGTACCCAGCACTTTCTAACCATATGTGTTTGCAACACACACATATACAAACCTTGAGAGCAGGGCCTTTGTCACTAGCACGCTCACTGGCTCTCTTGCCTTCCAACCCAAGCTGGACAAAGAGTTCCAGCAAGTTGACCAGGAGTTCGTCCACCAGTGGCTCCCCCTGCAGGTTCGCAGCAATATTTGCCAGGGCGTTGATCACTGCTAAAGAGCAGTGCCTGTGGGATTGAGCACTTCTGATATATTTTCCAGCTTTTTCATATTAGCAGTTGAAAAGAAGCAGCTGTTGCAGAAGCATACACATGCATACACACGCACGCGCGCGCGCGCACACACACACACACACACACACACACACACACACACACACACCTGTATCCATGGTCCCTGTAGTCCTTGGTTGCTGAGTATACCAAATTGCTGGCCTTTACACTTATCTGCTGAAAAAGGTTCCACACCTCCTGATAGATGTATTGCTAAAAGAACAAAAATCTGTTAAACAAGAGTAAAATTTTACACTCTAAAATTAAGTATTCAATAAACAGCTTTAAAAGTAATTCTAAAAATTATACTATCATGTCAACAAAAAGCATTTAGCTGCATGTGGGAACGTGTCCCAGCGTGGTTCTTACATTGCCTGTGATGACCATGCAACCAAGTTGGTCTATTATAAGCACATCAAGCTGTGAAGGTGGCTGACAGAACTTCTGCTGCAGGATCTGCAAGATGGGTTCCATAAACTTTGGACTGTCTCTCATCGCAACGGCAATGTGGCCCAAAGCTCGTATCGTATGGTCTGGAATTAGGTGGGCTTCCCTGAAGATCAGTCATCAATTAATCAGTTGTAAGAGATGTGAGACACAGATATGTTTTTTTGTTTGTTTGTTTGTTGGGGTTGGGGTGTTGTATGTATATGTTTGTTTGCATACTTGTCATTTTCCTGAGAGATGTAAAGTCGATTAGACAGACTGGCTAGGAATGCCTCCACAATAACAGGATCCATGCTAAGACCGGCCTTCAGACATCTAGAGCCATACCCCCGTACAATCAACCAACCAATCATTACAAACTACTGCACAAAAATAGTAAAATCAAAAGACCAAAGACACATCTACTAGAATGCAAGACAGAACGGCTTTAACCTGCAAATGTTGTCGATGGAAATGTCTCTCAGCTGCTCATACATGGAAGGCTGGTCCTTCTTGTTAGAGAGAACACTGAACGTGGACTGTGAGTGTTCATTGGTAATGCTGATCTTGATCTCTCCAGCCCCTGCATAGAAGACACTGGCATTACATTCAGCTACGGTCACAAATAACAGAAGTGCGTGAGGAGTCTGAAGGAGATATATAGGCAGACCTGTGCTGTACTGACTGTGGTACTTGTAAAGTTTGATGAGAACTGGAGATGGCACCACCAGGAAGTCCTTCAGAGACATGGTGGCCGAGTGGGCAATGACAGGGAAGCGCTCGCAGAGCCGGCCAAGACCCTGTAAGAGAGAGCAAGAACACCAGTGAATGACATTTAGGGCATTGATTAGCAGACTGACTGTAATCCAATAAAAAAAAATATCAATTTGTAACAACTTTGTAATCAACATTGCACAAGTGCATGATCATTTAATTCTGCATTTGTTTCTCTAGCATGTTTTTAGAAGAAGAAAAAAACGTAACAACAAAATAAACACATATCCCCAAAATAGGAGGAAGGCAAGTGCTCCCTCTGAATGGATGAGGGAATTATAGTTTTGGGAATTAATGTGTGTGCTTAAAGCTCTCACACTACAAATGCTGAACTAAAAGGGTAAAACTGTGCACAGTATCCACACTCTCATGCCAAACTTCAGGCCCTGCAGCATGTAATTATCAAGCCCTTCATTAGTGTCTGAGTTAGGAGCACAAGGCTTCCCACACTGGGCATGAGGATCAACCACCTCTTGCTCGTCATGCTAACACACCCGGTGGTCCCTCAGTACCTGAAGGCAGCAGATGAGGAGAGGCATGTGTGCGATTATCACTTTACTGGAGGTCTTAGATTGCAGTTTCTCAGACAGCTTGGTACACAGGTTCTCAGCTCCTGAGAAGAGTTGATGAATTACATTATTTAACACTTTCAAATATGCAATTACCAGCTACACATAGCCTAGTGTGGTTTTCTCACAAACATCATAGTAAAAGAAAAAAAATGAGAGGCAGCATGCTGCTCCTCCCCTGCCCGCCCACCTTGCTCATCTTTGACAGCCCACACCATGAGGTCCACGCAGGCTGCGTTGGCATGGCAACGGAGCTTCAGGGGGCTGGGTTCCCCTGGCAACCTCTCTGCCTCATGAAGCACCCTCTGTAGCTCTGACTGGCTGCTGCTGAACTGTTCCAACACAAAGTCATGAACCTCCTTCACAAAACCTGGCTGCAGATCTGACCAGAAAGAAAAAAATAGAATGAATGAGAGAACAATAAACATTCAACATCAAAATAAATAAATACAAAAACTAAACATGAACAATGGTGTTATTCCACCAACCTTTCATGTAATAGAGTGTATCCCTGAGCATCTTAAACATGCTGACATACAATGGGTCACTAAAGGCTTTGTAGAAAAGATCTATGCCTGGATTAGCCTATATAAGGTAGATAAAAAACAATGCTGTAAAAAACAACTGATAACAAGTTATGAGCTTTTTTTAACATGATCCTAAGATAAAAACAGCGAGTGTACAATTCAGAAATGTTTATAATATACAATGTTTTCAAATTGTTAAGTTATGTGACAGAGACATTTTAATCTAACAAAGCCTTGGTTAGAAAGATGTTAGATCTATAGGTATACCTCAGTTACTTCCACTATAGTAGCATCGAGCGTTTTCAGAAATGAGTTGGAAACAAAGAGCTTCATCTGGCAAGTACAAAAGGAATACTGTTACATCAAGCTGTGAGGCTAAGGTGAGGGAAAACGTCATCCATTTTAAAAGACACTCAGGCAATAAACAAACTAATAAATTAGCAAGCAATCTTGAAAGCACTAAATGTTGATGTTGTGCAACATCTTACCATGTTCATGAGGCGTCTCAGCAGATCCACCGGCACTTTTATTTCTTGCCCACTGGTCCCAGTGAAGAGAGGGGAGACAGAGAAGCTGGAACTGACTGTGGTAAAGTAATAATCAGGGTCCAGTGCACTGCCATCTGGGAGATACGAACCTGAACACAACCACAATATTGTTGTCACTGCCTTGAGAACATTACCATCACCATTACACAAAGTAAAGTCTCAGTCCTTGATACCCCCCACCCCCCCAAAAAATGCACATCAAAGATGTGTGATGAGCATAAACATGCACACATTTAACCTTTAGCACATAGATGCTATATATATTTCAAAATCAGCTCGGCTTCTCTGTGAGAAGTGTCATTGCTACTCAGCTCACAATATGTCCACAGTCTATGACTAATATGAAATTTTGCACTTGCAAAACTGAAACAACCACAGAATATCTGTCACCACTGTGGCAGTTATTCAGCAGCCAAGGAGTTTCATTAGTACCTAGCTCTAAAATAGATCATTTATTAACACAAAAGGATACAAAAGACAATTTACCTTCAAAATACTGTGGTCCTGATCCAGTGGGAGAGCAAGGTGAAGGGCCACCTCTCTCTGGGCTTATCTATGAACACATCAGGGCAAAGGGATATATACGGGAGCAGAATTATTGTATTAGAAAGCTAAATTTGAGTTTAAATAAGGCTAAGCAATACCATAATAGTCACTATAAGCTTACTGTTCAGAGCTAACCTCCTTTCTGACAGTTTATCTCAAGTACTGGCAAAAGATCTGGTTCTTTACCAAGTAAACCTGAGATGAAAGGTCAGATGATGTGCATCATATACTTAAAAAATGACATAACCTCTGCTGAAGTATATCTGAAAAATATTTATTCCTTTTGTTCAGATAATTTATGTTACCCTCCTTGGTTTTCTTGAAGGGGTACTTCAAGATAAACATTCAAATGCATGCTTCCTCCTACATGGAAACTATATATGTATATATGAGAGGTTTTGTACCTGTGTGTCAACACTGGCAGTGCCAGCCTTGCGTCTGAGCGTGTCTCCCTGGCATACCGTAAGAAGGGAGCTCGGCAGGATGGAACGAAAGTCATTAAAGGAGCGCCGCCGGATGCCCTCGGTTTCCACAGCAACACACTGAGCTGGCTGTGCAGAGCCCCGAGGAAAGAGCTGGGACAGTAGCGGCTCACTCATATTACCATAGCGTCCAAATGCCCTGGTCACACCCAGCAAACAGGGAACCAAGTACTTGCAGAGGTAAACTAAATAAAGTGGACAAAGGCAAAGACAAATGAGTCTAAGAACTTTGACTGCAGAAACCGCAAAACGATGCTGTTAAGAGCAACATGTGCCATATGATGTGTGTGCTAACCATTGTCATGGTTTTCTGGTGCCTGACAGATGTCTAACAGAGATTGCATTAGTTCCATAACAGCTTCCAAAATCTGAAAACACAACAATCAAAAGAATTGAGGCACAGTTCAAGCTACGCACACATTCACCCTAAACACAACTCCACCAAAAGCAATGAGTATTAGCTGACCTGCGTGCAGGACTCTGGGTCTCTCTGTGCCACATCAGACAGGAGAGTCACCAGACAGAAGCTGAAGTTCTCTGCCATTGGAAGACTTTCTGTGTGTAAATGCATCCATTATGATTATGACTCAGAACCTCACTACACATCAAATTAAATCTATACTCATTGCACATGTTGCGGTTAAAGGAATATTCCAGTTTTTTGCAACCTAATCTCAATCAACATCATCTGTAATGTATGGTCAATTACTACAAACAATAACTTTTTCATATTTCCCTATACAGTTGTCTTGAAACACCTTAATAATTAGGGCCTCAGTAATTTCACATGGAAAAAAAATGATGAATTTAACAGATATACTTTCTCAAAAAATATATTTTAAGACAAATACTATACTTCACAGCATTCATTTAATAATACTTAACCAGGGTAATGCACCATGCTAAAGTAACCGGACAACTAATATGGCTAATCTGTTTCATAGTGTTAGTGGTCGATAGGGTGCCACTTAGAACTCGTCAACCAGTTCCCTCCATCTCTGTCCATCATCAGCTAATTGTTGGTTTTCAGGAAAGTACAGCCCTGTCCACTCTTAGATGTTGTACTCCCATTGCTTTCTTTGTCTGACTCTGTCTTTCTTTCCCCATGTACTGTACCTTGCAAAAAAGGTTTTTGCAAGTCCTAATGATATTGTTATATGCCAACACGATATCAGTTTGCGCATTCAATTGTCAGCAAATCTGCATACAGGTCAATGGCTTTGCTGCATTATATTGCTTCATTGGTGACGTGGTCTTTGCATGAGATGTGAAGGACTCATCTTGTAAGAACTGTAAAGGAAGCATCTCATCTCCATGATTTTGATTCTTCTTGTAGATCAGCTGTGATGGTTCATGTCTCACAACCATAAAGAAAGATGGAGATGACTGGAGCCAACCATCAGTTGGATCTTGGAACTGATGGTGAACTTATTCCAGATGGGTTTCAGATGGGTTCGAGCCTTCATCGGTGACAATAGATCCAAAGTATTTGAAGATGTGGACTGTTAGGCTTGATTTTGATGTCAGTGTTGATAATCATCATTTGGGTCATCATTTTTTTTTTTACTGATTTCCATGGCACAGTTACGTTGGTAAGCCCTTCACTGCAAGCTACCTTTTAATGTTGCTGGAACCGCACCCTTTGGTATCAATGCCACCAATGCTGATCAATGCTTCATGTCCTTCCATGGCATCTGCGCTGATTCTTTCAAGGACAGTGTTGAACAACATGGGAAAAAGTAAACAACCAGGTCAGACTCCAACAGTAGTTCTCCTGTGTTAACCTTAATTACATCACTATTGGCTTTATTGTAGTGATTGTGCAACTTTGGTTTGTTGTATGCTACAGTTCTTTATAAACTTATAATCCAATAATGTCTAAGTCTACAAAGACATTGTAGAGCTCTTACTGGTGTTAGAGGTATCCTCAGGTTAAAGATCTGTTCAGTAGTGCTGCACCCCACTCTAAATCTTACCTGTTCTTCTGATTATTTTGAGTTCTCTCCTTTCATCAAATAGATCAACAAGCTGTGGCTTTTTCCACAAGGTGTCACTTGCCTAGAAATTCATTGGCCGTTTTGGTCATAGCTGTGCTAAAGGTAGGGATCAGAATGTCCATGTCTGTGGTGACTTCGGCAGCAAAACTGGTCAAGTTTCCCACCTATAACTGCCTCAAATTGAGCTGCTGTTTCAGCATCTGGTGATTTTTGGTTTGTTGTTGGATATGGTTATTAAGTGGATCATCATCAGCAGGTTAGAATCAATTCCAATGTCGACTCCTGGGAAACTTCTTTTTGCTACAGTTTTAACACCTGACCAGAAGCATCTCTATACTATGATGTAATCAATCTGGTTTTTGAGTTGTCTACCTGGAGAGTAATGTCCATGTTGTAGAAGCTTTATGGCAGTCAAGGGTGTTTGAGTACAAATTCACTGTAGATTACAAATTCCAGAAGTCTTAGGCCACTCTCATTGGTCTCTGCATTGCAAGATTGTATGCACATTTTCTGCCAAGACTGGTTTCAGGTTCTACTCCCACTTTAGCATTCCTAAAGTGAGGAGTGAGGATTCCAGTGAGGATGCCTTTCTTTGGTGTTTTGTCCATGACTGCTGATTTGAACTTCTCTACCTCATTGTTATTATGGATATTGAGACTTATATAGTGATGTTGAATTGATCAGTCAACTGGTCAATAGCTTATCATAAAGTTCACAATGTCTTTTAGAATAAGAAACCCAGTGCCTTGTTCATGTTTGTCCTAGAGATGATGTCCATCATCTGTAGATGTTTTCCCAAAGTTCCTCATAGTTTCCCCAAAATTCTCCATAGAATAGCCTAATGGTATCTTTTCATTTCATGTACAAATTCTTCAATCTTTCCTTCTCCTCTCGATGTCCTCACATTCCATGTGCCAACAGTGATGTAATCCGATTCCCACTATACTTTGGTGGACTTTGCAACTTTACACCTTGAGAGAAGGCATGGATCTTGTTACCCTGGGTGATGACAGATCAAGTATGACTTTGGATGCTGTTGTTGTTATGGTATGGCTTGGGCAGCTGAGATCTGCCTCACACACTCCTTCCCAGGTCTTTTAACCACAGTTGAGATCCACCAACTAGGTGGATTGCCAGGTGGTCATAAACACATGGCACTAAGCTTAGAGGAAGGTCTTTTGCTTTGCTAGTGATTCCAAATTTGGAAGACTTACACTCTGGGCTGCCATGTAAACAGTACAATTTTCTGTGTGCTGATAAAGTCTCTTTTTAACTTTATCCTTCCAAAGATTACTCACAAGGCACTGGAAGACTCATTCAGGACAGAAGCAACCATTTCCTTCATGCAAGTCCAGAAGACTTATACACTGCCATTGGCTAAGCTCACAGCATAACTCAATGGCAGAGTGGTAAGCAGTGAACAACATCTCGTTATCCTTTATTCTTTCTCACTGATAAGAAAATTCTGCTACTTGTCCATGGTTTGGCACGACTCTCTCCATGCCATATAATTGGTTGATGAGCTATTTCATGTTAACACTAGCTAGACAGCTTAGGAAGATGCTGGAGTCAACAACTTTCACATATGAGTGAGGTTTGTAAACATCCAACAGTTTTTCTTAAAATGAGGAAAGTCAGAGTTTAATCCACTTAAATGAACATTAGTAATTAAATGGAGCACTTGTTAAGGTAAAAAAGGCATAATATTACATTAACCCCCACACAATGATATTGCTTGACTTGTCTCCATAGCAACAAAAAGTGCTGAGCTCTGGCATAACACTACAGTGTCTAGTTGAGGAATTTATCTGATTTTTTCTTTTCAATTTTCCTGCATTTCACAGAAAATTCAATATTTCATGGGAAAAGGCTGATTTTCACAGTCATGAATTTGGCAGGTCCCTACTTGTGAAACTTAAAGGCAGCTGTTGAAGTCCATCGATAAACATTTTCACAAAACTTTGTTTTTTTTTTTTTAAACATTTTCAAGATTTTTTCTGTAAGCAGATAAACAGGAGGAAATTGTATTATGTGGCAAACAATCATACATTACAGATGCATCAGATTAGGTAAAAAATGCAGGAATATTTATTTATGGACAGAATTAAAACAGAAGCATATACAGTGGATATATAAAGCCAAATAAACAATAAATGTGATCAGAATGAATCACAGGAAGCTGCTCAATGTTTCATCAAACATGGGCTTTCATGCCACACACATATTTTTGTGTTACCTTTGCTTCTCCTCCCAGTAGCTTCTTCCACCCACTGAACTCTGGGCAGCCCCTTCAGAAGGGTTAACAGGTAACCCACCACCATGTCTTTGTGCTGGTTCACACACAAAGGGCAGTTAATTTCATATTCACCAGCAGATGGAAGCTGTCCAATTTTGGTAATACAGTTATTTCCAATGATGTGGTATTCAGTCACCAATACACCACAGTAAACATTTTTTAAAATTAAAAAACAAATTAATTAAAAAAAAATTTACAGAACACGGCACGTACACTAATTTGTGTGGGACATTGTTTTTTGACTTGTGTTAAAAGGCATGAATCAGTGACAAAAATGTGGGGTAGGTGACTGTAATAATTAAAGTAATGAATGCCAAATAATTCCTCAGCCTGTGCTCCATTTCTAAATGTCTTGGGTGCAAAAGCAACAGACAACGTCTGTTGTTAAAAGCACTATAAAAATAAATAAACTTGAACTAGGTGAAACTGTGTACTAGCCATGGAGGACCATGCTAGTCCAAGACCAAGACCATAGACCAAGCCATAAGACATGCCGGCTATGTAGCAATGTCTCAGTCACACTTAACAGTATAGTTATAGTATAGTAGGCTATCCCTCACCTGTAAATCTGATTCCACCAGGAATACAGCCAGAGCAATAACAGCATCCCTGCGCCTGATGTCCAGAGTGAACACACCCCGCGTGTCCAATGGACACATACATAGTAACTTTTGCACCTGTGATGAGAGCAGAACATGACGGGGGAGAAACAAATCATGAGACTTAACATGCAATAACAAAGAACTGTTTAACCATAGAGATGCAGAGCCATGAATCTTAAATAAAGTTTTCCCTAACTCCAATACTAATAGTCTAACAGTTCTTGATCGAGTGCATGTCTGACATCACAGGAATTTAACAAAAACAACCTGTTGGGGAGAACAGGTTAGTCACTGTTTTGGAGATATATAAAATGTTAGACATGTAGCGCGGCACTGTAGCATATTTGAATTGTTAAATTCTTTAATTTAAGCATACCAAAATCCAAATTAATAAGGGCAATGTAGAATCTGCCTGCAGTGCGCAACAACCAGAGTAATGCGTTGCATTCTGTAGCAACATCTACAAACCCAGTACAATGATTCGCTAGTTTGCTGTTTGAAAGGTAAAAGAAAAGAAAGGGCACATGCGCTCTTACTGCGCATTACAGTCTCATTAATGAAAACGCCGGAGTAATTAGGTTTACAATTATTAGCTTGTTGCTGCAAGAAGACTATTGAAATATTTTTGCGGTTGTCTGTGATGTCTATAATTCTAATGGGATCCTAATAGGATGATCCGAATCACATAATAACAAAGGCTTCACAGTATTCAGAGTTCCAGACACGAGTTGATACCAACCCCATATATCAAACTGCCAGTTTTTCGAAACCACTGGCACCTGACTTTATTAAAATGAAGTTAATCGGCATCGCTTCGTCGATGTAGTAAGAGACTGCGCAAAAATGTCAAGTTTGTCAACTATACCAATAAACCACTTCACGTTCATTTAACAATCCGTACCTTATCGACAGGGGCAGGTCGGTGGGCAGCCAGAGAACGCGCGAGAGACAGAACCGTGTTAAAATAGAACCCCCTCGTTCCTCCTCCTTTAGAAGACATGATGTCTCTTCTCATCAATTTTCGGGAAAGTTAAAATGCGCACTCACAATAACAGCTTTGTAGACTTGAACCGCAATACGACAAATCCGAAGGCGCAAACAACGCACAGTCGCTAAAAGAGGAGGAGTGATTCTGTGATTTCTCCGGGTGATGTGAATAACGCGGGTGTGTCGTTAGAAAACAGCAATAGCACCACCAGCTGTGTTAACACAATTTCACTATATACTGCTAAATGTCTGTTATTTATGCAATTTATTTATGGCACTTCCACTACAATACTATAATGATATTTTATCTAACGTATTTTAAACAATAGTGCACATGAGGAATGATTCAATATGTTGGGAAAACGTAATTATTACCGAAACGCGTTTCAATAAACTACATATGCAGAGCTTCTTCGAAACACTGGTTTAAATTGTTGGGGTCTATTTGAAACATGCGTAATCACAGATCATATAATGTAGTAACTACTACGTTTCACTGTTCCCTCCCACTTTACCCCTCTTTTAATCTTATTGTACGTCCCTAGCTAACTTGCTAGTTGTCTCTTGTAGCGTAACCTCTGACGTCATCGTGAGTCAGGAAGTTGTTTCGACGGTCATCTGACCACCGTAACAACGCAACACCCTTCAGGCATCTGAGGTAACAGCTCACAGCTTTTAATATGTGTATTTCTGAAAGCTGTCGAATGGCAAAAGATATGTAGCTAGCCAGATAAGTTGTTTTGTGAAGTTTGATTTGTGTGAGTTGTGTGCCCGCTGTGTCTTATTGTTTGTTAGCTTAGCTGTAGTACGTTAGCTAGCCAGCCAGCTAGTTAGATATCCTTCCTTATTCGAGTTGTCCATAAGTTCGCTAATAAAATAGACACGTCTAGATAGATAGATAGATATTACTTATTTACACACAATCGAATCACATTTTAGCTAGCTAGCTAATTTCCTCATACTAGCTAACCAACTAGCTATATGCAAAGTTAGCCATCTAAAGTAGGTAACTCACTGCTGTCTTGTGTTTACTGTTATGCAAATAACGCTGCGTTTCTGTACCCGTCGGTGTATTTGCTAGCTAGTTATATTCACATTGTATTTCACGTCGAACGTTATAATTGACATTCTGGGTGGCTACCTACCCCCTTCTAGATAGCTAGCCTGTTACTATAGCTAGCTATTGTAAGTGAGTAGACGCCAATGCTGATAACGTCAGCTGTTGGTAGTAAATAACGTTAGCTAGATAACTACCGTCAAGAAATTTGATCAGTTATCGCTCGTTCTCTAAACCCATGTATTAGTTGGTGTTATTTAGTATAACGTTACAACATCTGATAGGACTCGTTTCATATTTATTTTTACAACAGGCTGTCACAGCACTTTTTAGAGGATGGCGGCGTATCCGAAATCTCACAACCCGTTCGCTGACGATGATGATGAAGCGGAAACGGCGGGGGCAAAAAAGGGTTTCAATTTTGACGATCCTGAAGAGAACGATATGAGCCCCGCGGAGCGGCGGCAGAGGCAGCTCCAACAACAAGTGATGCGCACTGCACAGTCAGCCTTGGACAGCTCGAATCGGTCAATTGGTCTCATCTACGAATCCGAAAAAATTGGAACCGAGACAGCAGAAGTAAAGACGTTTGTAGAGCACCAAAGAGATCAGAACGGAAATAATAACGAATGTTTAAAAATAATGCTACTTGATTGTCCTTCATACATACACACTTGTTCTTATGATTTTATATATTTATCTTGTTTTTCTGTCTTTAACAGGAATTGGTACGTCAGGGTGAGGTTTTAAAGAGAACGGAGAGAATGGTTGATAATATGGAGCAAGACATGAGGACTAGTCAAAGGCATATCAATTCCATTAAGAGTGTATGGGGAGGCCTATTTAATTACTTCAAAGGCAAACCTGAGCCCAGGACTCCACAAAAGGAAGAGGCCACACCCTATCAGGCCAACAGCAGGTTAAAAAAAAACTCTTGAGAAACGAAAAGTCATCTTAACTTTCTTGCTTGCTAGTGGTTGTGTTAGAAATTATGTTGTCCTTGTTTAACAGTAATGGGAGTAGGGTGTGTAAATATACTGTATAAAAGACAACTAGCAAAACAGGAAATTCACTCATTCATCCTGAGTCAGATTTGACATTTACTGTCAGAACTAACCATGTTTACTATTAAACCTTTAATCTTTTTCTATGTTTGTACATAATGTGCTACCCATCAGGTTACAGGGTGCACTGGAAGAGAGCAAAAAGCATGAGGGTAAATACGAGGCCAGTCATCCCAACTTGAGGAAACTGGACACATCTGGTATATACAAAAATGCAAACTTGTCCCATTTAATTGGGCCTTAGTGCTTGTACTGAGAAACACTTTACATGTATTGAAAGTATATATTCACTGCATCTTTAAAACTCATTTAATAGAGTATGAATAGTGTATGACACTAACAATGAGCATGCAGATATTGTCCCTTTAGATTGTAATTCTATAGACCAGTTACCAGAGAAGGCTTACCCAAACTCTTTGGCCCAACAGGGTTTGGAGTCACCTCTTCATTTGATGACAAACCATCTAATCAGAACGGATACCCCAAGAATAGACATTTGAGAGCTGCTCATGAACAATTGGACAGTAACTTGGGTGAGAGATATGAATGCTTGTATGACTGAAAGAATTAAGGAATTAACATAGAGAAGAGTGAGAACATGGAGAAGAATTTTTTTAATGGAGAAAGCAACATACTGTGTTTGTGCATGTGCTCTTTCCAGGTGAGATGTCTATGGGTTTGAGTCGGCTGAAGAATTTGGGTCTTGGGCTGCAGGCAGAGATTGATGACCAGGATGTTTCTCTGGATACCCTCCTCAATAAAGTAGACTCTATGGATGGCCGGGTCAGCTCCACCAACCGCCAGATCAAAAACCTGAAATAATCTTAGTGCTTTCAACTCCAGTGGCTGATGAGCATGGTTTCATTAGTGGCCAACATCAAAGTGAGCCTACCCTCCCATTTTTACTATTCTTTTTTTCATATTTCCAACTACTTTCTCTAGTGGAAATGTTCATCTGTGCACTGGAATGGGTGCTTTACTTGTAAACTCTGCATTTCAAGCAAGTTACCATGCCGTTGAGCTATTTTCAAAGGTGGCTCACTTTTTGGATTAGATACTAACAAAAGTTTGAATGTTGTCCCTACTTGGTTTAGCAAGGGAGGATCTGGCCACCTGGTTTTGCCTTAATGATAAATAATGGTGATCACTGAATGATTTTTTTTGTTTGTTTTTTGTCTGTTTGTTTTGTGTGTGGGGGGCGGTCATCTTTGTGCATCTTATATTGATGGCACTGCATCCAAAATCTCCCAGACCTTTGATGCCTTTATTCAACCAAGTGATGGACTGCTTTGATGGGGAGCCTCATTTCAAGGGTTTGACCCATTTATCCATTTTTTTAATTAAGAAATGCAAAATATGAAGAACTTCAAATGTGGCAGGATCCAATGACGAGAGAGATCTGGAATTTGTAAAGGGTTTTTTGTTTGTATCAAACTGAAAGTGTGATCCTATTGATTCTTAAATAGTGTGTCTGAAATACAGAACTCTTTTTCCTGCATATACAGATTACTACATTTTCCAAACAACTATACTTCCTTTATAAGCCAAAAACTAGAGTAGTTTTGATTCCGTTGCTTAAAGAACGCAATCAGTTTAAAATGTGTTGTGTTTTATGAAGTTAATGAGGGTATCATGGCGTCAGATCTTTAACCTGCTGTTTCAAATTGGCCCTGCTTTTCTTCTAAAATCTAGCTGTGGCTTTGTTATATGGTCATTGCTATAAAGTTAGTCATTGTAGGTAAATTAATCCGTTACAGAGAAAACCACTTATCTATGAAACTGAATATGATGTCAAATGTATTATGTGAAAAGAACATTAAAAATGAGGAATTTTACTTAACGCTCCAGTGTACATGTTTATTTGACTTTTGAATAATTTGATTTGGGACCTGTTATACCTGCAATTCAAGATTCCGCTAGATGGAGACACAACTTGTAACGCTTGCGTAGTGCTTGGACTAACTTTATGTTGATGGCTTGTTGTATACTTGTGACGAGCGAGTTCATTTTTATATACATTTCCGTAGCGTTGTTTTTCAGCTCTGATTACCAAGTTTATTTCGTATAAAGAAATCCGCTGAAGAGCTTATTTACCCTCGCTGCTGTCAGTGTTTTATCGCTCGCTTTTCTTGATCGTTAACTCATGCGCGGAGACTACTGCTGCACGCGCAATTTCAAAGCCCTGCTTAGCCGCGCTTGATGTAGCAGAAATGGGTGTTTTACTCAGTGACGACAGCCCTTTGAGAATTGTGTGTGTGTGATTTGGTGAGATATACGAATAGCTTTGGGGGGGGGTTTTGAGGGGGGGGTATGTAATCAA
>JAOXYF010000022.1:835851-856112 GCA_028565775.1 Sternarchorhynchus goeldii
CCCCCCCCCCCCCCCCAATGTAATCAAGGAAGCACAATAATAACTCGAACAAGCAAGTATCAGGACGACTGCAATACCCTTCTTGTATTTTCAAACAGGATAATTTGACAACATATATCCTTTGTGTAAAGCCCTAATCCCATTCCCTTTTTAGCAAATGGCTGCAATGGCTCCCTTTATTGTACTGTAATCCCAGACTCCACTGATGTCAGGCTGCAGCAGGCAAACAGGATATTTCCTGCCTCTCTGTTTCAAACTACTCCGTGAGATCGCATACACTTTCTGTACTGGATGTTGATCACTGGATATTAGGCTCCTTGTTTTAGGGCTCCCAGGGATAGGCAAGTGAGTAACCTGAGACAATGTAACCTATGTGGACAGTCCCTTGTAGTCAACAAGGCCGCTGAAGTTATAATGTTCGCTTTTCTAGACTGAAGGTTAACTTTTATAACCTATTTAGGCTTTCTCTCCAAATGTAGTGTTATTGGACAACACACTAAGCTTAACACACTAACACATTGAGACACAAGGACAAGATTGTGCTGAATAGTGTGTGTGTGTGTGTGTGTGTGTGTGCGTGCGTGCGTGCGCAAGCCCATGCGCATGTGTACACAGCATTAACATTCAACACCTGTAATTGTTTTGTTTTCCTGTTATTAACTACCCCCTTGCAATGTTTCACATACCAGTGGGGGGGGGGGGGATCAAAATTAACAAAAATGTGATCTTTATTGCCATAAATCATTATCTGATTTAACCTTTAATCTTAGTCGAGTTGTACTACTTATCTACTTTGTCTGCCCAAGAGCACCGATTGGAATGCAAAGAATCTCACAAAGTACATGTTCAGAGATGCAGTTATGCACGAGTGTGTCCCTTTAATGGTGTGTATGTGTATGTACACACGGTACCTCTTTGAACTATAATAACCACATGTATGGTAAATATGTGGTTTGCTCGACCATCTACAGCTCCCTAACAGTAATGCAGGAAAAATGTACAAGTGCTTTTTTTTATGCCTGTATCCACCAGAAGGGACACATGCAAGCAATACTGGGCCTTAAGGACACTTCGTTTTTTGAGACATTTATTTTTTTCAAAATTAATTGAGACAAAGGATCGACACAGTGCAGACAAAATCACAAAATAAAGAATGAAAACTTAGAGCTCGAAAGAAACTACTAATAAGCATGGAACAAGTGAGAGAAAAGATAAATAGGTTTAAATAGGTTTAATTTGACAAAATTTGAATATGCGAATACAGTCATAAAGTAAGGATATTGGATATTGCATTGAAATGTGCTGCTGATGTTTAATTTTCACTTAGTGGATAAATATTGTCAGACAGAAAAAAATCAAACTAAAAGTGCAAGTGGCAAGCACAGACAAAACAAATGGGTGTGGATTTAAGGTTTTTAAGACAATTCTTCATCACAAGACACTTTAGTATGTCTTCAAAGGGATGTATGAACTATGTATGAGCAATGTAGCAGAGTACATTCCAGAAAGATGAGGATAGTTACACCTCTGGACTGATCAAAAATACAAACTATATGTGAACATACACCGGGAGAAACTCTAGGTGTGTTTCCAGTGATTTTTAAGCATAGTGTTTGTAGATATAAGTTACATTCTACGTAAGATTTTTTTTTTTAGATTTTACTAACAATTTGTCTTTCCATTGCCTGCACTGACAAAAACATCTGGGGAAAATATTTGAAGCAATTGTCATAAAAGTCTCTTGAATAAAAACATGACCACTGACACACATGTAAATGTGAATATTTGCCTCAGTACTTTCTGTATAAGCGCATATTTTAAAAAAGCAGTGGCCCAAATACACTCAGCATGCTGCCTCACATGTACCAATTGATGTGTGCTTTTATAAACTTCTCATCACATGGAAACAGCAAAAGCATTTTCCAGTCTAATACATGACAGACACCCTCCATGAAGTGTGTTTAAAGGCGGGTCCATTTTGGGAGGTAGATAGAAAAGATCCAGAGGTAAGAGAAGTCTAGGCTCTATTGTGCTTTCATAGAGCTAGGTGAATATTCAGTGACTATGTATGGTTATGATGGTTATATAGCATGTGATGGGTGAGCTTGTGAGAGAGAGTACAAACTCTTGAGGCCAGAAAGCATCTGTTGTCCCCTTGCCTCCAAGAATGGCACATTCATAGTGTTCCTTCTGCTTAGCTGGGAGCTACTAAGTTCTTGTGTTTTAAGGGGTGTTCCATTCAGACAAGTAGTATGGAGTAAGGTGGGCACTGACAGCTCTTGTTAGAAGACTCTCTGGTCCAAGATCCATAGCAGCCTGGTGCTGTTGCAGCTGCCCAGAAGGTTCTAGAGATTCAAGACATTGGAAGAGATTTAAGACCTTGTGTTCATTCAGCCGAGGAGATTCCATATATGCATGCACACATGTCCCCTTGTATACATGTGTCCACACAACTTACCTGATAGTCTGCAGGCCATCTCCACGGCAGCGGTTGTCAGTTGCCATGGCATCACCCTGACACTCAACACATACCAAGCGCTCTCGGAGGAGCTGAGCGCTCCAGGTCTTTAGCCTGCAAGCTGCACTCACCTGTTTCACACGCATGTAGACACAGTAGCTACAGCAGAAAGAAGCATGAAACACACATTATTTATTGTTAAACAGTGATACCATGGTGAGAACTTGACCTAGAGACCGAGTAGACCATTAACAATTGCCTTTCAATGAACACCTTTGAGCTTCTTGACGCAATGGTAAAGGTTGTGTGACTGTGAGTTTCCATGTATACATAACACAGTAACCTGTCCATGCTGTGGCTAATGAACTCACGTTTTGCTCCCTTGAGTAGAAATGTTGTTTCTCTATCCATCTCTGTCTCTCTCCCCTTTTTACTTTCTCAATTTCTCAATCCTCCTTTGCCTCACAACTAATCATCCTGTGTTGAAATACATCTCTCAGAAGGGGAAAAGTTGCTGCTTTTCAGTGTGTGTGTGTCCATGGGTTTGGCTTGGAAATTCCCCCAGAAGATCATTTCATCTCATTAAAGCAAAACTCACTCATGCAAAAACGTAATTCCACTTTAACTTCTAATTCTCTTTGAACGGAACATCACTAGCACACACACACTGTGGGCTTGTGTTTGACACATAAAAGACACAAGTGACCTTTCCAGCTCTAGTCTTAGTTAGGTAATCTGTTTATTAATGAGCTCCATTAGTGAATACAGTCAAAATTACTGACAAGTGCAGCTAAATCCACTCACTTCACACAAACAAAATGTTCCTTGTACACAAACACACACACACCAAAACACACTCACATACAAATACTAAAATACTCCCTAGAGGGCTAAACCTAAACTGCATTTTCTGAAACTGCATTGCAAAATGTACCACACACACAAAGAATGCATCAGTGGGTAATTGAGGCCAATATGTAGGGACAAAGTAAAGCTGTGAAATGCTGCCAAATCCTCACAGCTTTGAACAGTGTTCTCAGTCAAAACATATTGAGTTTTTACAGCTATCCACAGACAGGAAATATTATTCCCTAGTGTTCAGTCACACTGGCCCTCAAATGTGCAATGGGACGGGTGTTTCATATTATTCCAGCTCATTACTGAGATAATAGGTGGTCTGGAGGCAGGCCATGCTAGCCTAGGTAAATGTCTCTACAAAGCAGTATTTTAAAGGAACATGGTGCTTGGTTGAGCTTAAAAATCTCTAAAACTATAGTTATAACACCTTTATTTGCCTACATTTAAAGTATGGTAAAACATAAAATGTTTCAAAATGTTTAGGGGGATAAACATTTGCATTGCCTCACCTCTTCCTTTCCTCCTTTAGAAGCATGTGGGGACGTCTCCAGGGGTCCTTCAAGTTCCGTTTGAATGAGTTGGGCAGGATTTTGGCCACCTCTGTCCTCAGAGGATAGAGAGAAATAGAGAGATAGGAGAGTACACTTTTAGGTCTCTCACTGTACAGATGTCTTGAACTGTTAAATCTTTCACTAGTATCCATAATTTTAAGTAGCAAACACACACACCCACAACTGTACAAAAATTCGTAGGACAAATGTAGATCTCTTCAAACATCTCAAGACCCAAAGAGATTATATTATTAATGTGGGAATTCTTCTTTTATTTAACCTGGCTGTGCTTTTTGTATACACAACTCGAATACACATCTCTCACCCTTTTTATTTGCATTCATCTACTCACATAATTACAGTCCTACTCATTAAACCAACATGACTGTTATCTTTCTCCCTTCCACTGTAACTTCATTACTCGTATTATCTTTAATCCAGTCAGTGTGTTACCCTTGGCAGCGCTGCAGGTCTCCATGTGTGCTAAGCAGCCACGGTGCTGTTTGAGATCAGGGCAGGACACGCCTCCATTGCGAGGGGGTGTGGTCACTTGTCGACTGCGCTCCATAGTTCCCACCCCACACACAGATGAGCACGGGGACCATGTACTCCACTGGCCCACTGCACAGTCTATTGCTGCTGACAGAGACAGAGATAGAAGAGAGAGAGAGTGAATGAAAGAGATAAAGGGAGAGAGAAAGAGGGAGGAAGAGATAGAAAGAAAGAAATAAAAAAGAAAGAAGGAGAGAGCATTATGAGCTAGAAAGCACTTACATCTCTGAAGTGTGAGATTTGTTAAGTGTACACACACCCATTACAGGATGTAATTCTGTGTGTTACTGAGATCATTTAAAAGGGATGCACTCAGAGAACAGAGGTAGAGGGGATAAGTCCAGATCTCAATAACACAGCTGGTCTGTCTTGTGATGTTTTTGAAGTGTACATAAAATATCTCTTAGCCCACCAGCAATGAACATACAATTTGTGTGTGTGTGTGTGTGTGTGTGTGTGTGTGTGTGTGTGTGTGTGTGAGGGCAATTGTTTAAAAGTGTGTTTAAGATACAAATATCTATGTGGATAGTTATAGTATGGATTTCAGTTCAGTTGAACACTCAGAATCCTACTGGACTGTAGTTGCAAGTATTATCTGCTCCAGAGCACCAGCTCTTGATAATGTGTTGATGTGCTTCACCGGTTGGATCAGATGTGATGGGACAGAGAAAGCTTAAAACTCTACAGTGCCCAAGGGCCCAATGATCCCTATTCTAAAATCATGGTATAGTTGACTCTTACTTGTGGGATATTCTCTTATGTAGTTGTAAAACAATAAAAATCCTAGTGCTGAGATGGTGTGTTTGAGTTTCACATACTACACAGTATATCACGCAGCATGTGAATAACCCAAACATAAAGCAGGTTTCCCAACCCAGTCCTTGGGGCCCCATCAGACAGTTCCACGTTTCTGCGCTAATGTGTTGAAAACCTGGGCAAAGCACAAACCATTTGTTGGGCGCCAAGAATGGGTTAGGAAGCACTCACTGACCACATCATTAGGTACACCTGTTCAAATGCTTCGTAAAACAAATATCTAATCAGCCAATCACATGTCAGAAACTCAGTGTATTGAGGCAAGTAGACATGGTCAAGACAATCTGCTGAAGTTCAACCCAAGTATCAGAATGAGGAAAAAAGGTGAGTTAAGTGATTTTGAATGTGACATGGTGGTTGGTGCTAAATTGGCCTGGTCTGACTATTTCAGAAACTAATCATCTATTGGAATTTTTATGCAAAACAATATCTATTGTTTACAGAGAAAGGTTCAGAAAAGAGAAAATATCCAGTGAGTGACCATTCCCTGAAGAAAAATGTCTTTTTGATGCAAGAATGGTCAGACTTGTAACTTAAATGACAACAGTAATTTAAATAATCTCTTATTATGTATGCAGAACAGAATCTCTGAATGCACAACATGTCAAACCTTGATGCAGATGGACTACAGCAGGTGCCACTTCTGACAGTGAAAACAAGCGACTGAAGCTATGGTTTACATGGGCTCATTAACACTGGACAGTAGAAGATTACTTTGCGTGTTAATTCAGATGGTAGGGTCAGATTTTGGCATAAACATCATGAAATCATGGATCCATCCTGTCTTGTATCAACGCTTCAGTGGTGGTAGTGTAATGGTGTCGGGGAAATTTTCTTGGGCCCCTTAATACCAACTGTGCATCATTTTAAAAGTCCCAGCCTACTCTAAAGCCGTAGTGTAGCCATCTTCTTGTGACCACTTCCAGCAGGAAAATGTGTCATGTCACAAAGCTGAAATCATCTCAGACTGGTTTCTTGAACATGACAATGAGTTCACTGTACTCAAATGGCTTCCAGTCACCAGATCTCAATCCAATAGAGAACATTTGGGATGTGGAACAATTGGAGATTTGTATCATGGATGTGCAGCCAACAAATCTGCAACTGAGTAATGCTATCATGTCAGTGTGAACCATAATCTCTGAGGAATGTTTCCAGCACCTTGTTGAATCTGTGCCACAAAGAATTTAGACAGTTCTGATGGCAAAATTTGATACAACCCAGTATTAGCAAGCTAAACCCCAAAAAAGAGGCTGGCAAGCATATGTTCTCATATGACTCACACAAATATGCATGACCCATGACCTGACTATGAGCTACTCATGACCCATGAGCTACTCTTTTCTGCCTATTTCATTCTCTCCTTCAGGAATTTTGTCACATCCAAAGTTCAATATCCACTCTGACAGCACCTGACAGTTGTTGTCGTTATTAAATACAAATGCCCACTCACACACATCAAATACCAGAAGATAAAGAGCTAAACAGGATCAAACCTGCCTCTGAAAGAGTTGGTAGGCACTATTACTGAGGTTCTGGTTCAAGTACCAGCTGTGCCATATGTAGAAATATCCACTTCAAGGGCTCCTTGAACAGATTTTGGTGTTAAGTTTTATAAAAAAGGTGGGAAAACAGGCTGCATCAAAAAACATACTAAACCTCTACACTTGGGAAGCTTCATTGCTCTTCTGTGCTGAATGTAAATAATGTACTATTAACCTGTGAGTAAAATACTTTTCCAATAAGTATTTAAAATACTTTTTCCAATTAGATTTTTAGTAAAAAGGCACCGGCTGTTAGGATTTAAGAGGGAGTTTCTTGTTTTTTAACATGTTATTCTGGAAGCATAAGAGAGCACATGTGGACATGATTCCAAGCCAGAGCCATCCAGATCATGGCCATCTGCTACTTAATGAGCACTCGAACACACATCATTAAAACGTTGGGATATTGATGCATGTGTGTAAATTAAAGGGCCTTTAACCTTTTTAGGATGTCATGGAACCCTTCATAAGGTGCCAGGCCATATAACTAGGTCAGTACTTTTAATTAGGCACATCAACCAATACTTCCACTGTGCTTAAAAACTGAATATACCTCCTTGTCTAAAATTCAAAGACCATTCTGCTTTATATAATAGGATTTAATTGATCATGGTTGCCAAAAAAAGGATGTGGAATTGTCTTTTATATAACTGCAGCTTATTTATATATACTATATATATAGTAGACGATTCCAGGTGAGTAACTACAGTGTGCTGTAGTAAGAGAGTAGAAATATTAATCTTTTCATGTCCAAAGCATCCTGGAGATTTTTTTTTCCATAGGTTTCCATTGGTTGGCACTGATATGGGGAAAACTCTCTAGGTAACTTTGTACCAGAAAATGTAGAAAGACACTGGGTCATAATTCCTAATGCCTTCTAGGAAGTTTGCATCAGGTTTATTAAAGTGAAACTTAGTACTGCTGTTGTATTTAACAGCAAGGGATTTAGACAATATATAAGAGATCTCAGAAAAGTAAAGCTTGTGCATTATTTCAGGGTTTTTGTCTTGTATTTTTCCATTATGTTTCCCTCTTCAAATTTTCTGGGGACTGACAAAAGGTTCAATGCCACAACCTGTCCAGGTTCAGGTTCAGGTTCAGGTTTCTAACAGAGGACATAGGAGCATAAAGAGGTTGAGTTTGATCAACTTTTAAAAAGTTGATGTTTAAAAGTCTGTGCAGCGGCATTCCTACTTTTTCCCAGTAGTGCTTCCTGACTGGAGCTATACGTTTAATTCTCCTGCTTCCTTTCACCTCCACCAGATGTAATGTCAACACACACACACACACACACACACACACACATGCGCACACCTCATCATACAGCCACTGTCAAATTCTTCACATTCCAGTATATTAGTTCTGCAGGTTTGTCCCAGTCCTTTTTCCCCAACAGCCCCTGGCAACATTAATCCATTTTTGCTTCAGCATGGTAATTTGTAGATTTGCAAGAAAATCTTATGCATGTAAAATTACACAAAGGTCACATTTCAATATTTTACAAAACAGCTGAATATTTCACAGAGGTTTCACAGATGTAAAAAAAACCTAATTGTACAAACTATAACACTTTTTACTTTTTATTTGATAGTTACTTGTAATGGACAGTTTGTAACACTATTATAATGTTTTTGTAACACTATTATAATGTTTTTGTAACACTATTATAATGTTTTTGTAACACTATTATAATGTTTTTATAACACTATTATAATGTTTTTGTAACACTATTATAATGTTTTTGTAACACTATTATAATGTTTTTCCTTTTTACTCATATATTGGCTCACCATATATTTTACACTTTAAACCATTCAGAAGACACACATATATATATATTATGTGTGTGTGTGTGTGTGTGTGTGTGTGTGTGTGTAATTTAATGAATACGTATGTCCCATTAAATTCTAAATAAAAATGCACCAATTGCTACTACTATTACTCTCTCTGTCCCTTTCAGAACTTTTTTGAGATTTCACAGAAAGTACTAATGTTCCCAAAATTCCCAGAGCAGTATTGGATAACATTTTAAACATTTTTAGACCACCAATCTTTCAAATTAAGTGGCAGAAAAAAACACTAGAATCTCACCAAGTCATCTGGTTTGATCTGCTTATGATGATTGAACTGAGAATGTACAAATATTCAATCCCTCACACAAAACACAAAGAAATGTGAGCAGTAGCCAAGAGCAGCAGACCACCTGCTTCCTGATTAGTGTGTGTTCTAAGATCAGTTTACCTCAGTAAAGCTTTTAATTCTTTGTTAATACAGATGAACAGAGCATTTAATAGTAATGACAAAGTAGAATACTGTACACAGCAACACAGGCACCATCAAATCCACACTGTATACAAACTCACACCCAAACAGAAGACAGAGACCTGCATATTTGTTGTTTCAGAGGTGAAGCACACAAGTTTTATAAAGGAAACCTAAGAGTGTTTCATAGATTTCTCAAGTATTTATGTACATTATATATCAAGCTTTGAGTGATAATAATAAGAAGTTTGTATGACAAAAGTGTGCATTGAGTACATTCAGTTCACATGCCCACACACACACACACATTCTCTCTCACACACATACCTGTATGTGCATGTGCATTAACAGCTGTAGCAGCTCTGGCAGGCCTTAATTAATGTTCAGCCCATAGTGTCTGGTGTAGGGGAGGATGGGTAAAGCATTTGGAGGGTCGTGTTTTTCATTCTCAAAATAACCAATGTTCTGACTTGAACAGATCAGATTCCATGCCCCTACCATGACAACAGCCTAACCTTTCTCTCCACAAATGATTGCCAAACACATATACACCATATGTTTATAGGACAGGTTAAACACAGAGAAGGCTGCACACTGCATTCCAGGACTCTGTAACAAGACTGTCGTGAGCAAAGCAGAGGCGGGTCACACCAACACCCACAGGCTTGAACATAAACTCTCAGGGCTTCACTCTGTGCTCTTTTTGTTTCTTCCTTTGTGAACTGGTATAATTAACAAGAATCCATAGCAAATGCTAATCTGTAGCAAACACTAATCTGTAGCAAACGCTAATCCAAGAATCTGTAGCAAACACTAATCTGAGAGAATTTACATTATTGCATTTAAGAATTACACTAAGTCATTACAATATTAAATGGGAGTGTAGTAAAACAAGGTCATAGCTAATAGATCAGATCATGGCAAAGATCATGTGTAGCTCTGTCAGTTGAGGTGACATAGGAAGAAAGTCACTGTAGATACTTCTGGTCTACAGTGTAATTGGGAATATAGAGTTACAACTAATACTGATGATTTTTTACCCTTCTGTCATGAAAAAAGCATGCTATATACAAAGAACTATATATTTATTACAATAACAAACAACAAATATATCTTTTACACAAATGAAGCCAACTGTTACTCTTAACAGCTTTCACTCTTACACTTCTGAAGAGTATTATCCTGGGCTTCACTGAACAAAGCTAGGACATAGGACAGATACGAACAAAGTGCAGGCTGGGCACATTCTGAATATTAAGTACAGGACCCCTGGATAAAAATTACAAAGGTGGGAGTGGGGTGGGGGATGGGGGTAGATTTGGTCTACCTGCTTTGCTGTTTTGTTTCTTACCTTCTCCTCTTTTAAGGTTCTCATCATTTTTCACTCTGCCTGTTCCTGGGTTTTGTCAGGCTGGCCAAGTGTTATGCTTTTAGCCGTCAGCATGATAACCTCCTCACGCTCTGAAAATTTTACAGTTCACACTCCTCTTCACGCACAGTGCATTCCCTTCACTGAAAACACACCTCTTCCATGTACACACACATACATCCTCTTCTCTCTCCTTCAAAATCTCTCTCTTTGTCAAACAGACACACCCAAACATATGGAAAAGTCCTGAATCCTTTACTATTTTAGGAATCAGTGTGGGCTGTTTTAGTAGCAGGTCGACATGGATTATTTCAGCAAGTGAGTCACTACAGTGAGTCAGTCATCACTCATCTTCTGTCCCACATTCAAAGATGGTCAACATCCTCAAGAAAAAGAATTACTGCCTTAAAAAAACAATAACTCAAAGGAAAAGAGTTATCCATCCCAAACTGTAATACCTACCATTCCCTATGCACATAGCCCAACAACTGTTGAGCTACATTTTTCACGATAAAACCATACTAAAAGAGCTCATAAAACCATACTAAAAGAGCTTATAAAACCATACTAAAAAAGCTTATAAAACCATACTAAAAGAGCTCATAAAACCATACTAAAAGAGCTCATAAAACCATACTGAAAGAGCTCATAAAACCATACTAAAAGAGCTTATAAAGACCTCTCTTTACATATCCTATGATGTGTAACTGGGTAATGTGAAATGAAGATGGTGCTTATGGGAACAGCAGAGATGTTTCCATAAGGGCCATGAATGCTGTGTTATTTGATAGAGGTTAAGTAACTGGTTACTGTAATCACAGAATGGGCTACAGGGAAGAGGAATTGAATACCAGTGGGTAATAAGTTATGACCCACTGACTAAGGCACTTTACATGCTTTCAAGAAATTATTTATGTCTTGTAGAACTGTACCACGTAAACATGGATCACCTCCCATTCTACTCGTTTGTGTGTGTGTGAGTGTGTGTGTGTAAGTTTGTGCGAAAGGGAAGGCGGATTCGACTGTTTTTCTGTCACAAGAACCTTTCATGCTTTATCCTGCATGTCTACTTCCCTCTTTCTTCCATATATAGTGTAGAAACCAGCAGCTTTGACCAAGCCCCAACTCTGACATACTATCCTACTACTGATCAAGGTTCTGTATCTCTGCTAGTGATTCTCGATCTCAGTGCAGCTTTTGTCACAATAGACCACAATATTCTTCTAGAAAGTCTAGAAAATAGGATTGGAATCTCAGGAACAGCCCTATCTTGGTTTAAGTCTTACCTAACTGGACGTTATCAGTTTGTAGAGCTCAACAATGTTTCCTCCAAACACACAAAAGTGAAATATGGAATCCCACAAGAATCCATCTTAAGACCATTATTACTCACATTATATATGCTACCACTGGGTACAGTTATACGCAAGCATGGTGTCAACTTTCACTGCTATGCAGATGATACCCAGCTATACATATCAGCCAAACCTGATGACAAACCCAGGCTAAAGAAAACTGAAGCCTGCGTATTCTTCAGTAAAACTGAAGATGTGAAAGATTGGATGTCACAAAATTTCCTCCACCTTAATGGTGATAAAACGAAGGTCCTCCTCCTGGGCCCAAAGGCTGCAAGACAGAAAATGTCAGATTTAATGCTAAATCTTGCTGACTTCCCCATTACACCTGGCTTGGTAGCTAAAATTCTCTGCGTCGTATTCAACTCAGACCTATCATTTGACAAATATATAGATAGTATTACTAGGATAGCATTTCTTCACTTACACAATATTAGCAAGCTAAGGAATACACTATCCCGGCATGATGCAGAAAAATTAGTGCACGCCTTTATTAGCTCTAGATTAGATTACTGTTACTCATTACTATTAGGATGTGTGACGGCGGGTCAGAGGGAGCAGAAGCAGACGCTACTGGGAACATGCTTAGAGGTTTATTGAGAGCAGGGTTGCCAGTGGCGCAAAAGAAAACAAGCAATATGCAAAAGAGAAACACACAAGCAATATAGCAGGCGATATCTGGGTTTACCGGTAAGGCTGTAATGTTGCGGCTTGCACACACAAACTGACAGCAGCATGTATAAACAGAGGCTGTGGAAGCAGTTCAACAAGCGAGGCCAATGTACAGCACTGTTAGTGCTGTGCAGTGTCTTTAAATAGTCTGTGATGTGATGAGCGCCAGATGCGCTCAATACTCCGGAGATTGAGAGTGAGGTAATGTGAGTGAGGAATTGGTGGGCGTGGCCAACGGGCTGGGTGCCTGGCGAGACGTGACAGGATGCTCTCCTTAAGTAAGCTTCAGATAGTCAAAATGCTGCAGCCAGAGCTCTAACTACAACTAGGAAATTTGATCATATCAGCCCAGTCCTATCAACCCTGCACTGGCTCCTAGTCAAATTTCGGAAAGACTATAAAATCTATCTATTAACATATAAAGCTCTGCATGGGCTCGCTCCTGATTATCTGCAAGAACTCATTTCTTACTATGAGCCTCCACGTTTACTAAGAACACAGGGTGCTGCTGCTTACTGGTTCCATCAATTAATAAGGTAACAGTAGGGGGAGGAGCCTTTTCTTACTCAATCTTAAAGTATCAATCTCAAGTCTAGGCTAAAAGACTGAAAAAGTCTCAGTCTCAAGTCTAGGCTAAAAACTTACTTATTTAGTTTAGCATTTGGTCATTGATATTCCCCTGTAGATAAATTTACAGATCCAGTGGTTCATGGGCAGAGTAGGTGTAGGTGAACAGAGTAGGTGTAGGTGATGAGTAGATGTATAGAGTAGGTGTAGGTGAACAGAGTAGGTGTAGGTGATGAGTAGATGTATAGAGTAGATGTAGGTGATGAGTAGATGTATAGAGTAGGTGTAGGTGATGAGTAGATGTATAGAGTAGGTGTAGGTGATGAGTAGATGTATAGCTTTGCCTAATTTGTCTGGGTTGACAGAAAAGGAAACTATCAAGATAACAGACACTATGTAAAACAATTAACATTATAAAATAAAACATTTTAATAAAATCAGCACTAATTAAAGGAGCAATCAATCATTTTATGACCATAAACGATATTTGTGAAAGTAGTTATTTATTATTTTTACATTTTTGCTATTGAGCGTAGACCACATGAGATGAAGAATTCGAGTTCTTTGTAGTCCTCAAATGAGCCAGTATTTGCTACATAGAGGTCCACGCATATGTAGATTGCCATATTTATAATAGATTTAGTACAGAAACATCTCTGAAACATCCAGGCCACTGGGTGTCAGTATTTTGGCTGGTTCATGATGTGAAAATGAGTCATTTGAAAAAATGACTTATTGCTCTTTTAAAAGAAATGCAATCACAGTATTGATTAAATAAAGCAACATAATCCCAATTTCTAATTATTTGATTACATATCTCCATTTTTCTTATTAATATAATTGTTTGTTTAATAATTTCCATTTTTTATTTGTAATTCTATATGTTCATGAAGAAATGTAAAAATGGATCGAGTGAAATTAAAATTAAATTGGATGGCGTGGTTAACTCAGTATCAGCGAATCATATTAAATGTTTCATACATTTTACCAACTACGCTTTGTACAGTGACAAGGCAGGGAGGTCTGTATCTTTTATTGTTTAACGCAGGTCGTAAAGCACTACAGAGCAACGGCATGAATACTGTGAAGTTTACATCTCTTACTCCTTTTAAACACAAGTTGAGGTTGGAGGTAGTTAGAGCTCCAGTTAAATAAGATATTCAGCTACATCTGAAAAGCGGATAACTGTAGGGAATCGTATCCATCTACTGCCATACGGTACTAATATCAAGGATTAGTCAAGGACGAAAACTAACATTCAGTCATAATTATGACAGAAACTGATAGCATGATGTATGCCTGAAGCTTTTCAAACCACACTACCAGACTTAGTTTAACGCTTAGTTTAACGTGGTGCCCCAATTAGCAAAAAAACAACAAAACACTCGACTATCGATACAGTCGTTGTATCAGTGCTTCCACCATGTAACAAAATCACACGGCGAGGTCACGATCATTAGTTTACATTTATATTAGCGATAGGATTCTTAACGGAAATACGTATCTGAGTTTCACTGCATACTGAATGAAGTTAAAATAGAAGACAAAATTGTTTTGTTACACAACTACAAATGTGTGCAGATCCGAGCAATGTGATTACTACTGTGCATTATTCAAACTGTCATTAAATCATTATCGCAAATAGATACCTTTGCTGTAATACCTCTCTGAAATTTATTCTAAAAAAGTATGTTTATTTATTTATTTATTTATTTAGACTGCGAGCGTATTAGTTTAAATACTTTTCAAATATATATTCAAATATTCTATATTTTCACATTTTCTACGAAATTATTTAATAGTGCGTCTCGTGTACAACGTCGTAAAAAAGTCCGTATTGTCTCCTCTGTCTATGCGACGTCACTGATATCTCAAAGTGCCTTGCAATAGTGTAGTTTATGTAGTACAGTACAGAGCTCAAAGGGAATCCGCAACGCAGAAGCGCTGTTTTCTTACTAGAAGACAGTGGATTAAAATAATACCAACCCCCAAATATAGTTTTAGGCGTTTAAAGTATTTTATGTAAGGCATATAGCACAAAAGGCGTTGTCTTATGTGATTCAGACGTTACCCTTACGTTTACATAATAAGAAATCCGAAACATCAAATTCTATAATTATAAGTTTTTAAAAACTTATAAAAAAACAAATTACAAGTTTCATTTATAAAATCCACTTTTGTCAGGATGTTTACTGGAATAATGTATTGATCTAGTGTTCATAACATTCATTACAGTTTCAGCAACCTTTACTGGTATTTACTATAGAAACTCACCAGATATTTGGCACGCTTGTCGATAGTCTTCACAGCAGTCACCGGTTTTCTGACAGTATGTATCACAGTAGCATACGGTATTCCTCTTGGTGTATTCGAAACACTTGTTGTTTCTACCAGTGCAACAACTGGGCGACTCTCTCTCCTCGCACCCGGCCTCGACCGGCAGGATAGAAACTTTAGACAAACACAATAAAACACTGTACATAGCGACCCAGTGTTGTCTAAACACACATCCATGCGCCCCCATATTTGTAGGTCCTCAAGAAGAACTTTTGATTCTGGTACAACTAAGGTGCACCTGGAAATAAACAGACTTATAAGGAAGAGGTTTTATCCAGAAATAATGTTTAAGAGTTTTAACATTCGTGATTCGAAATAAAGTTTATGTCTATTACAGCTCTGACAAATCGCAATGTAACTAGGTATAATGTCATCTGCGAGCACAGCGATCAGAAATTGTCCGCACACCTTGTTCGGATAATGCGTAGTTTTCTCTGCGGTGCGGAACCGCCCCCATTCGAGTGGTTAGCGGACACTTCTTTCTCGCGAAGGCACATTGCCTCGCTCTAATTTTGCCAAAACAGACAGTTGTGAGCTGAGTTAATAAGAACTTAACATCGAAACGTCAAATGTAACGTCAATCAGCAAATGTCACTATCTCCACTATAGACTTCAGGCTATAGAACTTTAGGTTACATTTATATCCCTTTTTAGTCTAAATGTAAACAAAAATTTAGGCCAGTACAACATTGGCAAAAAGTAATTGGTGTGTTCTACCAGGATCTATTAAACCTTTTTTCAGTCTCTCTTTTTCTTTCTCTTTCTTTCTCTCTTTCTCCAAAACAAAGAAAAGAAGAGAAAAGGCAGCAGACCGAGAGGAGTGTTGTGGACAATAAAATTACTTTCGCTTGAGTACGTATCCAATAGCGTACTGTAAAGCGCATCTGGCGGTAGGTGGTAACTGGGAACGGATGATTAAAAACAACGCAAGTATTGTCCCTTTCTGCCGTCTTCTCAAAGCACTGGCCAGAATGCGTATCCTAGCAGCTGGTCTGAGGTGTAACATGGCCAGTGTGAGAAGCTGAGACAAAGCAATTTGTACATTTTAGCAGAGACAACGTGTAGATCGATGAACGTAAACACACCATTTAAAAAGACTGCTTTATGGTCTTCTGACGCTATGTGTTTGCGTTTGGGAGGATATTCTGAGATTGGAGGTGATAGAGGGTAAGGATGGGAGCAATAGTATCCAATGAATTCTTATTAGAAAAAAAAAAATCATAACAGGCATAATTTGACGAGGAAACACTCAGCAAAGCGGCTGAGGGACGGCGGTGAGAAAGAAATGGAGGAGAAACGGGAAGCAGAATAAAGGGAAATATTTAAGTAAACATAGGTAGGGGAAAGTTAGATAGAAAACCCTGTTCTATTCAAACTTTCGTTTCATTTCAGATAGGTATGTTCTCTCTATAACCGGTAGATGGCACTAGTGAATTAGTGACTGCAGATAGTCTCTCAGAACAAGCAAGTTGGTGGTGTCAGTACAAGTAATACAGGTGCTGGTTATAAAATTTGAATATCATGAAAAAGTTTATTTAATAATTATTGAATAAAAGTTATTCAATAATTCCATTCAAAAAGTGAAACTTGTATATTATATTCATTCATTACACACAGACTGATATATTGCAAATGTTTATTTCTTTTAATTAAGAAGGGGGAGAACCAGGAGATTCACAGATGTGGGAGGCCTGGGACATTAAGCGTCCAGCCAGTCACTGTTACAGACTAGAGTGAACTTGTGAAATGGGAGGTCGACAGCATCCAAACATCCCAGTTTACCAAAACACTTCCATGCCCATGAACCCCCTGGCTCTTCACTTTCTATTATTAACATAATAAGGACTCTAGCTGTTGCAGTCTGAAGCTTTCTTATGCTCCTACTGGAACATCCAGACAGTAATGCATTCCAATAATCCAACCTAGAGGTAACAAAAGCATGAAACTTGTATTTCATGTAGAGACATTATCCTCCTTCACTTGGCAATGTTCCTGAGGTAAAAGAAGGCTATCCTAGTGATATTATTTACATGGGCTTCAAGTGAAAGACGAGTCAATAATCACACCAAGGTCTTTCACTGTTGCACTTGACGCAACTGAAAGAGTATCCAGAGTTACTCTGTAAGACAGAGTCCTTCTGGCTACCTATGGTTCAATTACAAGTACTTGTCAGGTGTGTCAGGTCTGGCGATACCCTGGCCGGCCTGCAGAGGTCTCACTCCCTAGAATTCTGAGCCCATAGAAATTTCCACACTCACCTGTTCCCCATCTCTGTAATTATCACGCCTATATAAGATCATCCATTCCCTCACTACGTTGTGAAGTATTGCCAACCCTAGTTGTGTACCGAGCGTTCTCTTTGTATTGTTTGTTCTGGTTTTTGGATTTGTCTTCTCGTCTGTTCCCGGTTTTTGTCTTTTTGCCTTGCCCTCTTGTACTGTTCCTGTTACCTTCTCTGGTTTGTTGACTCCCTGCCTGGTTTTTGGATGCTGTTTTTGCCTTGCCCCTTTTGTACCTTTGCTAGTCCTTTTACCTGGTTCCCAATCCTGTTTGCGTATCTGACCCAGCTCTATGTTGGAGCTAATAAATATATCTTAAGTCATTATCCTGCATATGGATCCCTCTCTGTCATGCACCCAGGAATCGTTACAGAATACTTTGCCGAACATGGATCCAGCGGGAATGTCTACGCTACAGTGTAGTTGCTTCTCAAGGCACTCTGCTTAGTAACCAGGACCAACTAATCAGACAGCTTATGACAGCTGTTGAAGGAATAAACCGCTCTCTACAGGGCAGCACCTTACGTGAAGTCTCTCGGCCAGCCCAGGAGGAAACCCCCATGTTCATCCCATCACTGCTTCATCCACCTCAAGAATACGGTGGCGAGGACCCAGCAGAGGGATACATACTGCAGTGTAATTTATATCTCCAATATCTGCAGGTACCGGCACCACCTGAGCCCGACTTGGTGAAGTTTTTTATGCAATCCCTTGTGGAAAAGGCCTTACAGTGGGCTACCATAGCCCTCAAGCAATGCCCTATAGAAATGCAGACTCTGGAGGGGTTCTATCACCTGTTGAGGGCAAGGTTCTCCACCCGGGGGTGTTATGAGTCAATGGATTTGTGTTCCCAGCAGAACAGCCTGTTTCCTGGCTGTGAAACAGCCACGGCCCCAGAACCATCAGACCCGTTGCTGCCATAGAGGTGAAGCTTACATCCAGCTCCTGTAGGAAGCCCACCATGGAATTTTTTTGGGGGGGGCTAAACCCGGGATCAGGGTTGGCTCTGATGGCCCATCTGTCCTCCCCAATCCCAAGGGTAGGGAGGCGGGCCTTCCTCACTTCTGCCTGCAACAGTAAGGACACTGCCACTGCAGAGCCCGCTGTGAAAGCTGGCACCGCTGCAGACCCACGGTCGCTGCCTGCAGCAGCCTCCCCTCCGGGACAGCCGGACCCGCTGCCTGCAGCAGCCACCCCTCCGGGACAGCCGGACCCGCTGCCTCTGCCTGATGCTACACCCCCAGTTTCGCCGGACCCGATGGGTGACGTAGCCTGTCTTCTGGCTCATGCCGCCCACGACGACACAGAGGCCGTCACCCATGACGACGCAGAGGGTGTCGCCAACGCCGAGGCCACCGCCTGCTCCCTGCCCCGCGACGCCGAGGCCACCGCCTGCTCCCCGGCGCTCGACGCCGAGGCCACCACCGTTTCTCCAGTCTCCGACGCAGAGGTCGTCGTCTAGTCTCCGCCCTCAGACGATGTGGTCGTCACTCCTGACGACGCAGAGGTCGTCGCCTGTTCCCTGGTCTCCGACGCCGTCGCCCACGACGCAGACGCCGTCGCCCACAACGCTGAGGTCGTCGCCTGTTCTCCGATCTCCGACGCTGAGGTGGATGGCCCTAAGGTCGAGGCCGCCACCCAGTCGTGCTCTATGCCTGTGGCCGCTCCCCGCGGCTCTCCTCGGACGCCCATGCCTGTGACCGCTCCCTGCAGCCCTCCTTGGACCCTGATGCCCGAGGGCGCTTCTCAAGGCCTCTTCGGACGCCTATGCCTGAGGGTGCTCCCCAAAGCACTCCTCAGACCCTGATGCCATAGGTTGCTCCCCGCGATCCGCCCTGGACTTCTCAGACTGCGCCCTGTGGCCCTTTTCAGCCCCCCATGCCTGATGCAGCCTCCTATGGCCTTCCTGGTGCATCCGTGGGTGCTCCTGTGTGGGATGCTACTGGCCCTTACGTTCACGGAACTGTTCTAGTGTTGTACTCCTTGCCTGTGATGTTACCGTCTGCATTGCCTGGTTTTGTTTCAGTCCCTGTGTTGCCGTGTCCTTACCTGTACCTGCCTGGACTCCTGTTTCTGGTTGTTTTATTGTTAATGTCCCGTTTTCTGTTGTTGTTTTGGTTCCTGTTCATGTGTCTGTTGTGCAGCTGATTCTGTCCCATTCTGTTTCTGCTCCTGTTCCTGTTGTGGGGTTCTGTGCGTCCGGAGTCGCTCGTTCGGGAGGGAACGATCCCTCTTTGCCAAGGCTAGCTGTTAGCTAACACTTATTATGTAAATGAATTACATTATGTATGGATGCTTTTATGTGTTGTTGACACACTGGCATCACAAATGGATGAATTAGAATGCAAGTTACATATGTAAATGCATTACATAATGCATTATGTACCTTTGCGAGCAATGTAAAAATGAGATGATAGCATGGGCGGTGCTGTTATGACGACTTTATTCACAATAGCATTCATGAGGCATCACTGCGTAGTTGGGGCGGCTACACACTTTGAGTGAAAACTCGATTTGGGCGATTGAATAGCAAAACAGTTTGCGTGACACCTCGGTTTGGGCGATTGAACGGTTGCATAGTGCATTATTAAAATGGCACGGAGAATGCTATACACCCCAAAGCAAGTACTGGACATGCTGT
>JAOXYF010000022.1:856212-871516 GCA_028565775.1 Sternarchorhynchus goeldii
AGTGCAATATTGTGAGAGAAACCCCAGGGCCTACGTGTTATGCCAAGGACAAAATTAAAAGTCCACTGACCAGCTTACTGTGTTTGACTGACACAGAAATGTGGGGCGCAATACTGAAATACACAGAGGCAGAAGCTGAACGAAATAATGCTCAGTTCAAACTAACAGCTGACGAACTGACAGGATTTGTGGGTACAGAACACAGCTGTGTCTTTCTAGGTTCTTGAAGATAAAGGGAAGGTTTGATATTGGTCTATAAATGGATGGTTGATTGGGGTCAAGATCAGGTTTTTTAATCATGGGTTTGATAATTGCTAATTTAAATGATTTAGGAACATATCTGGTGGTAAGAGAAAAATTTATTATTTTTAAAGGAGGCTCAGTTACTGCTGGTAGTACCTGCTTAAAACATGGTGCAGGTAAGGGATCAAGTAAACATGATTTGGATGAGGAAATAAGTGAAACTAGCTCAGTCTGATTTAGAGTAAAAACTTCTAATTGCTAAACCGATATCAACATGATTGGCTATAACATGATCAGGCTTTAATTTAATAGTATGAATTTTCTGCCTGATATTTTCAACTTTATTGTTAAAGAAATTTATGAAGTCACCATTATTACAGTTGATGGCACATATGCATCTGTGGTGGTCCTGCTCCTAGTTAGTTTCGCTACAGTATTAAATAAAAATCTAGGATTATTTGTATTATATATTATTAGCATGGAGAGATCATTTGCTCTAGCAGCACTAAGTTTTTCTATAACTCAGGAGACTCTAGTTTTTTCATCAGTCTTGATTGGCTCATCGTCCAACCCCATATAACTTATCTGGTGGATGATTGCTTAGAAACATCATTCCTCTATACTTTATACTTTATAGCTCCTCTTCAAGAAAAATAATTAAAGAACATTACTGATAACGTTATTGACAGTAGCTGGTTTGAATGTGCATTTTATGCAGTAACATGGCAGAATTTTGGATATACCTATTTTGTCAAATACATATTTTAAATGAGATGAGGAAATGATCTAAGATAGCTTCAGACTGCACCATCTGCAGATCAGTGACACAAATCTAAGGCTAATAACACTTTTGTAGACATTCCAGATAAGCTTGTCAAGATCTTCCCCTCCACCACTCACATATTCTTTTTACGCAGTGGCTCTTGCCTCATGACTTTAGTGCCCAGCGGTGTGGATTAGTGTGCAATGGCGCTTGATTTTGTGAAAAAAGAGTAAATTATTACAACTATTATGATGTATCATATGTTTATAAGGGTAAATCTTTTTAAATTATTTTTATAGTATCTTCAGATGCATATTTGTCCTAAATTTGATCCATTAAGAGATACTTAATACTTAAGCAGTTTAAACTGACTAATTGTTGGACTGCATTCATGTACTTTATGTGAAAAGCTTATACCAGGAAGTCACATCACAACTGTGATATACATTAAAACATGATACTTCACATTTAATAATCCAGGCCAGATGGAATGCCTTTATTTGTCATATACATGTTCATATACACATCTACAGTACCATGAAATTCTTTTCCCCCACTTCCCAGTTTCTTTGGGAGCTGTGGTTAGAGCACAGGGTCAGCCATTGGACAGAACCTCTGGAGTTAAGAGGGTTACAGG
This sequence comes from Sternarchorhynchus goeldii, assembly GCA_028565775.1. Lineage (NCBI taxonomy): Eukaryota > Metazoa > Chordata > Actinopteri > Gymnotiformes > Apteronotidae > Sternarchorhynchus > Sternarchorhynchus goeldii. The sequence continues at coordinate 857,856 of JAOXYF010000022.1, forward strand.
TCTTGCTTAAGTGCCCAACAGTGGCTGCATGGAAAAACCAGGATTCCAACACACATCCTTCCAACTTCTGGTCCCTAGACTACCACTGCACATTGACATGAAAAAGATCTGCTACAGTTTTTTCAGCACATTCACTTGTTAGTTGTGTCCCACAGTTCTTTTGTAGTTGTAGAATATTGCACAGAGGCAGAGCTAACATTTATACACATTTATAACATTTACATCAGGAAATTGACCAGCATCAAATGCATAAGTTGAACAACAGGAATCATAAGAGACCAAATGTTCTTTTGTTTTTAAAATCAAGTTTGAGGAATGTATGGTTAAAGGCACATGTACAACACAAAGAAAATACAAAATTATTAAAATTGGTTATCAAAGGGAGTTACAAATTAAACTTTTAAAAGAAAAAATACAGCTGCAATCAATGATTCTTGGGGTCCAAGCATTATATTGCAAGTAGTACAAGACATATTGTAATATAGCATAAATTAAAAGCTTACAAAATAAACTTCAAGGAACACAACGCAGAATGAACCAGACTTATTGGAGGCTTTCAACAAGTTGTTTTGGACAAGTATGTGAAGTTTGTTGATTTTTTTTTCTGGCTTGGTGAAAATAGAAATGGATGAAATATGACTAAATCACATGTAAAATTTAGAAACAGAAATGCAAGAGCTTTGCATTGTGAAATTATTTGTGTTACTCCATTTTAAACAAGAGATATTTTAGATTTTAGTATGGTCTAATTTTCATCTCTCTAACCTCTTCTAGCACACCCCTTAGGCTGATTTGCACTATCTGGATATCCTCCACAGAATGTGATGGATTGTTACCATATGCCGTATTTGGTCACAATCTGATTATCCCTACTAAAGTTTTAAGCAGTTCAGTGTGAGGCAGCCCACAAGTTTAGAAGTTTGTCAATTATGAAAGGAAAACTTATACCTTCTGTACTGGAGAAACCAGATAATGGACTAGGTATGTAGTGCAATATGCAATGACAAAGAACAAAGTTTTGGGGCTGAAGAAAATGTTGAAGGCTAGTAAAGTGATTCCAGTTTGGTTTGCTGTCTTGTATTATGGCTGTGAGCATCGACGCAGACGTAGGCTGGGGAGGGTATGAATAAAGCTATAAGGAACTGGCTAGGTTTGCCATAAACTCTTCAAAATAATGTGGCATGGCATGGGAATGAAGTGCTGAAGCTACCATTGATGAGTTTAGTTGAGAAATTTAAATGTGCCAAGATAAGTAATAAGTTGATTTTGTTAGAGTCTAAGAACATGCAGCTGCACTAATGACAAAGGCAGGGAGAAACTGGAGTCCGAGTGGCAAAGCAGTTACCTAAGAGCACACTAGATGTGGAAAGGGCAGGTGTAGAGTGGAAGAGCAGGGCTTGGGTCAGGTGATGTTATTCATAAACAAGAAGCATGGAGGTCAACAGCAGCTTCGCATGGAAAACAAGGGCAATGGCTTTATGGGGAAAATTTAGTGAAGCAGAGAATCAATCAGTTGTGTTGCACAAGATTTTTGCTTGGCTCGATTTACAGCAAACTATCCTTTTCAACTTTGCAAAATCTTGGACAGTGGGTAGGTGAAGATCCTAGCTGCATATAATCATGTGCAAGGGTTGGGACATTGAAGCATATTTTATTTGCATGTAAGGTTAGTCTATTGCAGTGTTGATATACATGGAGATTATCAGGTGCCTAGGCCATTAGCATGATTATTCAGTAATAAGCACATAGAGATGAACTCTTTGCCTAGTAAAGCGATTTGGTTCATGCGCAAAGGGCAGTGTATTAGAAAGCATAAGGTGTAATATATATACACAGCTGATGAAGGACCTAAAATATCCTCTGTGTGTGCGTGTGTGTGTGTGTGTGCACGTGCGCATGCGAGTGTGCCGTGTGAGTGCGTGTGCGTGTATGTGTGAGTGCGTGTGCGTGTATGTGTGAGTGCGTGTGCGTGTATGTGTGAGTGCGTGTGCGTGTATGTGTGAGTGCGTGTGCGTGTGAGTGCGTGTGAGTGCGTGTATGTGTGAGTGCGTGTGCGTGTGAGTGCGTGTTGAAGCACACATGGGTAGAATCGCTATGCTGAGGCTGGATGGTGTTGTCCTCTGAAAGTAAGTGGACAGTTTATTTTACAGGTAGTTTATTTAACAACTCCATTAGAGGATGCAGTGTATGAAGCTTTAGACAGGAAGAAGCTGTAATACACAGACTTAGCAGCTGAGGTGAGAATATGTGGGTGGCAGGTATATATAAGACCAGCAGAGATAACTGCTAGGAGACTTGTAGCCCAGCTCAGTCTCTACCTTGCTTGTTGAATTTGGTCTTCAAAAAACTAAAGGATTATCTGGAGCAGTGGGTTAGTCAGTGGCTGTTGGTGAGAAGAGTACAGGGTAATTGGACACATATATTTTTACAGTGGAATTACTGAGGTGTTCAGTGTGTCAGGTATGTGGAGGTCTAGGCAGGTATGTGGAGGTCTAGGCAGGTATGTGGAGGTCTAGGCAGGTATGTGGAGGTCGTGTCGTGTCATTGTCATGTACAGAGTGCCAGATCCAGATGGAACCATTGGCACTAAACATGCACTCACGGTGCCGATGGGACTGGGTACGGTAGTGCTTACTGGAGAGGATTTTACTGGATAGCAAATGATTGGCTGTGCAGGTGTGCAATGGGTAAATACAGAGAGATTAGTTCTGTGTGCTAGAAACTGGTAACACTAAATACACAGTAAGAGTGTCAGTGAGCTGGGTATGGCCTTAGTCAAAAGGGAAGCCAACGTGGATTTACGTCTAAACACATTTTTGTATTTGTTTGTTTTGCTTGGATGTGGGCGGCACTGGGATGCCAGATCTCACAGTTGGTCTTTTTGGAGGCATCATGGAGCTTTGGAGGTTGTGGTGTCTGTAGTGTAGAGTGAGATAGGCCCTATGTAAAACTAATGGTTTGGCACAAGATATTCAACATCTCATATGTAATTATAATTGTTTACCAAGTTTGACATTAATCAAACAACCTCAGTAAGTGGAACATTCAGTAAGTTTATTGAATGTTACAGCCCTAGTGATGCAGGCACAGCCAAATTTTTGCCCTGCGCTTGGCCGCTTTGGGATGCCCACATCTGAAATTTGGTGCTGTTCCCTCAAAGCATTCATAAGCTGGAACTATATATGCATAGGGCTGGTAGTGGAAGCTTCACCCCAGTTTTGATTGGTGCCTTGAAACTATATTCATTATTACAGTTCAGACTCATGAATATCTAGAGGTCAGCTTTGTGTAGGGTTAGAAAAACCTATTTTTGTGTGATTCTATGTGATTTTTCATAATATGTAAATGATTTAGAAAGTCAAAGTAAGCAGAGTTTAATGGCTCTGGATGCTTTTGTTAGGTTAGAAGACTAGTAATCACTAGGAAAGAATTTTAATTTGTATGACATATGGTGATGGAGTTATGGGTGAATGCATGTGTGTGCTAAAGCATCACCTAAATGTGACTGGGCAGGCATTATATTATAGATAATGCCAAGGTTAATGTCTGTAGGACGTTCAGTCTGGTCTGGCCGATTTGTTTCAGCAGGGAATTGAAATAATAAGGAAAAACTAACAAAAAGAATAGGATTCCAGTTCCTTTGGTGCTTGGACCCCTGACAGCTGCTGTTAAGGAGTACATTACATCTACAGTTTGCTAAATTCAGATGGACAAAAAAAATCTGTGAAGCAAAGATTAAAATGTTTAACTTGTATTCATGTAAATTAACGGCACTTAAAATAATCTTAATGTATAAATCTCTAAATAAATAAATACATAAGTAAGCAGAGTACCTTAAGCACATGTAAAGATACCCTTTCAACCACTGTTAAGTTGTTACATTGTTTGGAATGTAAAATAGCAAAGGCCCCAAGTTAATTTTTGAAAAAGTGCTACTGCTTCTACCTCCTATAAATCAGCAATCATAAACTCCATTGTTTTATTAAATCATTTGAGTTCTTAATGTTTCTTTTAGAACACATAAATATTACCACTCATAATAAATGTTACAATTAAATGTTTTGAACAAATTTCAAAAACATAGAGGTTACATAATCTGCAACTATATCATTCTCTCAAGTTCAAAGTAACTTCCTGTGTGCATTTGTGTATTTGCAAATACCAGACAATGAGATTCTAATGGATAGTCCCTTAATCAGAAGTGAACTGAAACCACTACTCTTAACTATCCAATCCATTGGCACATTAGAGGTTAAAACATAAACACTGCCACATTTACTGAATAACTGCTACCCTGCAGAAGGACACTGCTAAAAAATACGTGTGTGCAAATTTCAAGATCTATAGTAAGAGTAATGTAATTGTAATGTCTATAATGTAAGCATTCAGAGACATAAAAAAAAATACTTCTAAGCACTTAGCAGTCTTTTGGCACAGTGATGGCGTCTCACGTTGTCTCCGCTTGTCCTCTCTCCCTTCTGTCCTCCCACTCTTCTCTCACTTGGTCTTCCAGACTTTGTTAAGGACCTTCACCACCTCTTCATAGATGATGAAAACAATGGCTACATCCAAACACACACGACCCAGTCTGGGAATGGTGCCCTTGTAGAACCTGAACATGAGCAAGACACATAGTTTAGCTTCACTTCAAAATCAAAAAGTTTCCAGTTGAGATTTGAATGCACACAGACTGCAGAAGGGTTTCTGTAACAGCACACCCACTAAACCAGTTTACAATGTTCCCAGGTTAGAAAGGTCTGTGCTTGTTAACGTACACATGCAGCGATTGTTAATGTCACAGATGTGATTCAAGACATTCACAGTTTACATATGTTCTCTTTCTGTCCCTTTCTGTACATTCAGATTCTGTTTTTATCCTTCTGTGTTGTTAATACTCTATAACTCATCCACATCTGTGTTTATAGACCACAGATAAACCACACATGACAATAGACTTTGATCTTCATTTATTCTTAATTAAAATGTTTTATAGCACTTCATAAAACACTTCATAAAAACTTTTATGTACAAGCATAACCCACTAACAAGACACACATATCCTTGCGCAAGCGCATGCACACACACACATTCACACACATGGGCACACACACTTACGCAGTTGGTCCCTCGTGTTTCATGATCTGCACAGCACAGTCCATAGTGTTTTTGTACTTGTGAGCCTCCAGACCCTGAACGAAATACACATATAATCTTGAACAGTGGTTAGCACAGTGTGCAGATCACAGATCTAAATGCACAGCACATAGGCCCACAAATGAACAGCACTTGCCTGCATTCTGGTCTTGATGACATCTAGAGGGGTGTTGCCAAACACGCTAGCAGCACCAGCTACTGCGCCAAACACGCCCGTCACTATTGGGTTCATTGGCTTGTTTGGGTCATTACCTAGGTAACACAGAGAATAAGTCAGATGACATAAGTAACATTTAAAATGCACAGATCTGTCAGAGAAACAACTAAAGGCAGCATTTTGCATTTGTACACATGCCTTAAAATACAACTGTAACTTAATTATAAGTCCTACCAGACTGTAGCACACAAGCCTACATAACTCATTGGACACCAACCTTTGTACCAGTTCTTCAGTGAGGTCATAACAAAGAACCGAATAGCCTGATTGGAGCCCTGTTTTAGAACTGTTGCTGTGAGACCCTGATATGTTCCCCTGATCCCTGTGAGAGTGAAAGAGAGTGAGTGAGAGAGAGAGAGAGAGAGAGAGAGAGAGAGAGAGAGAGAGAGAGAGCGCGAGCGAGAGAGAGCGAGCAATTTATGAGTTACCATGGTGATTACAAGGACTCTAGACATTGGCTCAAGTACGGTAATAACCTTAATTATTAAAAGGTCATGTTTAAAAGGACCAGGTGAGATTTTTCATTTAAATTCAGTGGATAATGGTATTTTATTGTATCTGCATAAAACTATGCACTGCCTCTTCTGACCAGCAGAGAGCACCACAGTTTAAACAAACACAGCTTTCTGTACCTTGGGTTCGGACAATTTCTCGGACCCCATGGAAGAAGCCACGGTATTTGGGGCTGGCTGATGTTTGGTCATGAATGAATTTAACCTGGTAAAGGAAGGCAGAACAGCTGAAGACATATTTTACACCTATTTGAATTGACTGATAGGCCTTCATTTATTATGAAGGTGTTTGAAGTTTCAGGTTCAGGCACCAAGAGTTACTCAGCAATGGATTAGACACAATTTTACTGTGTGGCAAGTCATCCCAAAAATAAAGGAAAAAATCCTGTTTACCTTTCTGCAATCATTTGATGTGCTAAAACACAATGTATCAAACATTTTTTCTAAAATGCTGTCTTGTAAAACAGAAGGTTACTTCTGAAAATCTGAAATACTTCACTTTACTACTGTGAGAACATCGAAAATCACAGCCATGCCACTAATGAAGGTATATAACATCAGTCTGGCTGTACCTTGACCGTCTCCATGGGGCAGACAACAAACACTGCTTCCATGACCCCTGCTCCGAGACCACATACAAAACCACGTACTGCATCCAACCGCCCAACCTCATCACGCATCTGATTACTAAGGATCTCAAATATACCAAACCTAAATAGAGAAGGAGAGAGAGAGAAAGTGAACGAAAAAGAAAGTTTATATTCATCATTAGTCATCATTGTTATCGGTCATCAGTCTAAATCATTTGCTAATAATTTCCTCATCAGACTCACAGAATGAGTCTAGTTTGTTTTGAGTGTTCAGTAATGTTGCGGTCCTGAGTCAGCCTGAAGGAAGCATAGCAATACCCTTCTATTGGAGTAAGAGATTTCTCTCCTCCCATAATCTGATACTCAGGCACGATTGATGACACACACAACCACAGACAAACATAAACATAAGCATAAATGCAGATGCATGCACACACACGCACGCGTGTGCGTACACACACACACACACAATCTTTCCCTCCCTGCCAGACAGAGTCAGCCTGCAGCCCTGTAGAATATTTACCACATGCCAAGTAGACACACGCTTTCTCTTTAATCAGCTGGTATCGACAGTAACCCAGGCAACCGCTGGCAGGGAGACCACCAGTAACTAACAGCATGATCCAGGAACTTGAGGGGAGATTCATCTCTGAGACTGGAGGAAGACCAGGCAGACACAGAGCTATTTATAGCTCCGAATTGAGTTGTGGGCTTTAGAAAACCAGACACGCCCAAGCAAGTGCTTGTACAGACGGCCGTGTGTCTGATGAGTGTCTCCTCACTGCCGTTATATCTCTGCTGGATCACATCCATGCCCACCTTAAACCGCCCCATATCTCGCTCTGCAGCGCGTATCTCACTCACTGTTATTCCCCCATCTGTCCATTTCTCTCTATCTGCTTCACTCTCACATGCTTGGTGTCTGTCTGTCTCTCCATCTTTCTTTCTCTCACTATATCCCTCCCCTCTCTCTCTCTCTCTCTCTCTTTCTTTCTATCCATCTATATCTCTCTGTCCCTCTTTCGCTCCATCTTTCTCGCAGCACTGGGTCGTTTATTCTCCTCTTTATTAGATTAGAACAGCTCTTTGACAGGACGAGCACATGGACTCCAAAAAGGAATCCAATCCTTGTCCATCACTCTGTTTCTCCTCCACATGGTCTCTCTCTAATAAACCAACACACACACATTATTCATAAGGGGCTGCAAAACATGGTGAAACAACAACAACAACACATGCTTCTTCTGCTCTCCTGTGTGTCCTATGGAACTGAATCTATATGGAACTAAACAGTGACCATCAATGTAAGCCTGTAAAAGCCCAAGAAGATAATTAACAATAGATGCTTCTGCACTTAATTAATGCACAAATTAACGTGATAAAAGACTGAAAGTTTGATCGAAAAACAGGAGGGACAGGATATGTCTTAGATGAGTCACTAGTATTTGTCATCCTGGGCAGTGTTTAACGACACTGGCTCCATTAGCGGAGGAACTGCAAGGTCGATCTCTCCTGCTGCCCTCATCTCTCTCTCCTCTCTCGCTCATTCTAACTCTGCTTTACTCAATTTCAATGCAAGCTCAATCAGCTAATGAAAACAGGAGGTCAGAAGGAGTACAGAGCAAAGGGAGGTTTCATGGCCAATCAATCAGAGTGCGGTGGAAGGGGAAGGGAGAGTACAGCAGAACATGCACTGAGGCTTACGAAGGCGTTTTCTCTTCACCTTCCATCCACAATGGAGCAACCTCAGCTAGTAGGGCATCTTCAGCTATAGCACTTGATGTGGAAGTAGTTCATGGTAATCTAAGTTTAACTAAAACTAGTAAGAGATTTGCCATCAGGGAGGAGTGTGTGTTTGTGTGTATGTGTGTGTGCGCATTTGTGTATATTTGTGTGTGTTTTGAGTGTGGTGTGTCAGATAGACAGATGAGTTCAGCAGTGCATATCCTGAGTTGTCAATCAGAGCAAGGTTCTGTGCTAACCCTATGGCTTAGTGGTTAAAAACGCACACACACACACACACACACACACACACACACACATACACATACACATACACATACACATCTTGAGGGAGCTGAATGTCCAAGCCTGTCATAAATGTGAAAAGGGCTTTGGCAGAATTCAAATTTCTTGTGCATTTGTGTTGGTGAAAATGTGTGTTTGCGTGTTTGTGTAAGAATGTGTTCTGTTGGCCTTTGTTCTATGAACAAAAACAAGATGCATAATAAATGTCAAGTCTCCAAAATAGAAATATTATTAAATCTGTCACTATGAAATGAAATTTAAATGCGTAGTCTGTGTGCGTGAGGGTGGATGTGTGGGTGTGGGTGTATGTGTGAGTGTGGGTGGGTGTGGGTGGATGGATGTGTGAGTGTGGGTGTGGGTGGGTGTGGGTGGATGGATGTGTGAGTGTGAGTGTGGGTGGGTGGATGGATGTGTGAGTGTGGGTGTGGGTGGATGGAGGTGTGAGTGTGGGTGTGGGTGGATGGAGGTGTGAGTGTGGGTGTGGGTGGATGGAGGTGTGCGTGTGGGTGTGGGTGGATGGATGTGTGGGTGTGGGTGGATGGATGTGTGGGTGTGGGTGGGTGGGTGGATGTGTGAGTGTGGGTGGATGGATGTGTGAGTGTGGGTGGATGGATGTGAGTGTGGGTGGATGGAGGTGTGGGTGTGGGTGTATGGATGTGTGCGCACATGCACACCAACCTTACTGCAGATTTGGGTATAGAGCCATATAGTAGAGAGCTGAGGCCGCGGTACAACCCTTTTACTCCATGTCCCTGAACCGTCTGTGTCACGCAGTCCGCTGCAGACAAAACAAAGCAGTCAAAAGACCATCTAAGAAAGCCCTTAAAGGCCATCTAAGGAAGCCCTTAAAGAGGGCGTGAGGTCATCATCTACACAACCCACAGTGTCATAATTTAACACTCTCTGTCTGGTACGGGACAACATTGATTAAACAAACATGATTAATAAGGCTTGGGGAAGGTGAACAGCAGCCCGGTAAAGCTGACATAAGGCTTATTAAACATGTCTCAGAGCTTTAGCCAAGAATGAAGGCAAATAAATGGGGGAGAGATGGGGAGAGATGGGGGTGTGATGGGGGTGGGGGTGTGATGGGGGGTGTGTGGTGAGGCAGTAAGTTTGTTTACCATGTGCAAGAGTGGCAGACGGCTAGAGCTTGTTATGGGCAGAAGCGTTCTGCTAATTAACTCCAAAGAGGATCCTCTTCCTCTGTATGTGTGTGAATGTGCATGAGTGTGCGAGTGTATAAACACACACACACACACACACACACACACACACACACACACACACACACACACACACACGCCGGTCATAAAATTTGAATATCATGAAAAAGTTTATTTATTTCAGTAATTCCATTCAAAAAGTGAAACTTGTCATTCATTACACACAGACTGATGCATTTCAAATGTTTATTTCTTTTAATTATTTATTTTTGATTATAACTGACAACTAATGAAAATCCTAAATTCAGTATCTCAGAAAATTATAATATTACTTAAGACCCAATACAAAAAAAGGATTTTTAGAAATGTTGGCCAACTGAAAAGTATGGGCATGTACAGCACTCAATATTTATTTGGGGCTCCTTTGACCTGGATTACTGGAGCAATGCGGTGTGGCATGGAGACCATCAGTCTGTGGCTCAGACTGCTCAGGTGTTATGAGAGCCCAGGTTGCTCTGATAGTGGCCTTCAGCTCTTCTGAATTGTTTGGTCTGGCGTATCGCATCTTCCTCTTCACAATACCCCATAGATTTCTATGGGGTTATTGTCAGGCAAGTTTGCTGGCCAGTTAAGAACAGGGATACCATGGTCCTTAAACCAGGTACTGGTAGCTTTGGCACTGTGTGCAGGTGCCAAGTCCTGTTGGAAAATGAAATCTGCATCTCCATAAAGTTGGTCAGCAGCAGGAAGCTTGTAGTGCTCTAAAACTTCCTGGTAGATGGCTGCGTTGACCTTGGACCTCAGTAAACACAATGGACCAAGACCAGCAGATGACATGGCACCCCAAACCATCACTTACCGTGGAAACTTTACAATGGACCTCAAGCAATGTGGATTCTGTACCTCTCTTCTCTTCCTATAGACTCTGGGACCTTGATGCAAAATTTACTTTCATCAGAACATAACTTTGGACCACTCAGCAGCAGTCCAGTTCTTTTTGTCTTTAGTCCAGGCAAGACGCTTCAGACGCTGTCTCTTGTTCAAGAGTGGCTTGACACAAGGAATGCGACAGCTGAAACCCATGTCTTTAATACGTCTGTGTCTGGTGATTCTTGAAGCACTGACTCCAGCTGCAGTCCACTCTTTGTGAATCTCCTTCACATTTTTGAATGGGTTTTGTTTCCCAATCCTCTCCAGGGTGCGGTTATCCCTATTGCTTGTAAACTTTTATCTACCACATCTTTTCCTTCCCTTCAAGCCCCCTATTAATGTTCTTGGACACAGAGCTCTGTGAACAGCCAGCTTCTTTAGCAATGATCTTTTTTTTGTGTCTTGCCCTCCTTGTGCAAGGTGTCAGAGGTCATCTTTTGGACAACTGTCAAATCAGCAGTCTTCCCCATGATTGTGTAGCCTACAGAACTAGACTGAGATACCATTTAAAGGCCTTTGCAGGTGTTTTGAGTTAATTAGCTGATTAGAGTGTGTCACCAGGTGTCTTCAGTATTGAACCTTTTCATAATATTCAAATTTTCGGAGATACTGAATTTGGGATTTTCATTAGTTGTCAGTTATAATCATCAAAATTAAAAGAAATAAACATCTGAAATGTATCAGTCTGTGTGTAATGAATGAATATAACGTGTCCATGTGCTGTGGAAGACGTCATGCATTGCTCCAATTCCGAAGACGGCGCGACCCAGCGATGTCAAGAATTACAGACCAGTGGCACTGACGTCCCACATCATTAAGACCTTTGAGAGGCTTGTCCTGGAACAGCTCCGGCCTATTGTTCAGCCGCACCTGGACCCCCTCCAGTTCGCCTACCTGCCCCGTTTGGGAGTAGAGGACACCATTATCTTCTTGTTAAATCAAGTCTACGCTCACCTGGATAAGCCAGCCAGCACCGTGAGGATCATGTGTTTTGATTTCTCCAGTGCATTCAATACTATCCGGCCTGTTCTTCTGGGTGAGAAGCTGACGGCGATGCAGGTAGACACCCCCCTTGTGTCCTGGATTACAGACTACCTGACTGGCAGACCTCAGTATGTGCGCCTGCAGCATGGTGTGTCATACAGAGTTATTAGTAACACCGGGGCACCACAGGGAACTGTCCTCTCTCCCTTCCTCTTCACCCTTTATACCACAGACATCAGCTATCGGACCGAGACCTGTCACCTTCAGAAGTTTTCTGATGACTCAGCGATAGTTGGATGCATCGGCAATGGTGATGAGGATGAGTACAGGGCGACGGTGAAGGACTTCTGAAGCTAAATCACCTGCAGCTCAATGTGTCAAAAACTAAGAAACTAGTGGTGGATCTGAGACGCAACAAGGCACCGGTGACCCCTGTGTCCATCAATGGGGTTAATGTGGACATTGTGGAATACTACAAGTATCTCGGAGTGTTCATAGACAATAAACAGGACTGGGGTAAAAACACAGAAACCCTCTACAGGAAGGGTCAAAGTCGACTCTACTTTCTGAGACGACTGAGGTCTTTCAACATCTGCAGGACAATGCTTAGGATCTTTTATGAGTCTGTGGTAGCGAGTGTTATTCTTTATGCTGTTGCATGCTGGGGCAGTAGGTTAAAGGTAGCGCATGCTAACAAAATGAATAAACTGATCCGTAAGGCTGGTGATGTTGTGGGTGTGGAACTTGACTCACTAATGGCAGTGTCAGAGAGGAGGATGCTGTCTAAGTTGAATTCCATCATGGATAATGTCTCACACCCACCAAATGACACTCTGGTAAGCTGTAGGAGCGCCTTCAGCTTAAGATTTATTCCACCCAAATGTTCCACAGAGCGCCACAGGAGATCATTCCTACCGGTGGCTATCAGACTATACAATCAACAAATATGACTCCTCACGTGCAATATTAATACTTTTTACATGCAATGTCAGAGCCATTTATTTATTCTACTCAATGTGCAATATAAATATATATTTTTATAGCATTTTATATTTTTATCTTATATATTATATTTTATTTATTTTTATTTTTTTTTTTTTTACATCGCTTGCGCTTATTTTTGTATTTATATCTATAGTTGTAAACTTACTTTATTTCTTCTTTTAACACGTATGGATCATCTGTATAAAACTGCAATTTCCCCCTCGGGGATTAATAAAGTATTCAGATTCTGATTATATAAAAGTTTCACTTTTTGAATGGAATTATTGAAATAAATAAACTTTCATGATATTCTAACTTTATGACCAGCACCTGTATATGTATATGTCTAGCACCTGTATATATATGTATATATGTGTGTGTGTGTGTGTGTGTGTGTGAGAGCATGTATGTATATGTATATATGTTCACTGAGTGTACACACTCACTGATGCCTCTGTAGCGAGGTGGGTTGGCTCTCTCATCCAGCTGAAGCTGTGTCTTCACATACTCTGTTGGGAAGGTGATGCAGATCTCGATGCCACCTGCAATTCCACCTGGCAGCAGAGAAAGTGACGAGTACTTTCAGACTTTCTGTTCACCTCGAACACCATTAGGCTCATAGAGAAATCAAGAAATCCTTTAATCACCCTCCCAATCACATTAGCACATCTGACTGTTAATGCAGTCAGGATACACGCAGTGATTCATTAGCACACACATGCAAAATAGTCCCAGAGGCATAAGGTAAACTCCCACAGGTTTTATTTCACAGTGTCTCTAATAGGCTAAGAGAAGACACAATGAGGCTCAAATCGTATACAACTCACCATAACAAAGAGGAGAAAAATCAACATTGACATCATTCACGTGCAATATATATATACATACATACACACACACACACACACACACATACACACACACACACACACACACACACATATACACACACATATACACACATATACACACACATACATATACACACACACACATATACACACACACACACACACATACACACACACACACATACACACACACACACACACATTATATATATATATATATATAAATTGCCTAAACATATATATAT
>JAOXYF010000022.1:885479-903508 GCA_028565775.1 Sternarchorhynchus goeldii
TGTTACACTATGTTTATATAGTGATGTAAATGTATCTTCTATGTTACACTATGTTTATATAGTGATGTAAATGTATCTTCTATGTTACACTATGTTTATATAGTGATGTAAATGTATCTTCTTTGTTACACTATGTTTATATAGTGATGTAAATGTATCTTCTATGTTACACTATGTTTATATAGTGATGTAAATGTATCTTCTATGTTACACTATGTTTATATAGTGATGTAAATGTATCTTCTATGTTACACTATGTTTATATAGTGATGTAAATGTATCTTCTATGTTACACTATGTTTATATAGTGATGTAAATGTATCTTCTATGTTACACTATGTTTATATAGTGATGTAAATGTATCTTCTTTGTTACACTATGTTTATATAGTGATGTAAATGTATCCTCTCTCTGTTACACCATGTTTACATAGTGATGTAAAATTAATGAATGATCCATTTTCCCCCTAAAACTTACAAATCATATACAGATTATTTAAAATGCATAAAGGAAAAATGACTGGTTATTAATATTGGTGTTAGCCACAGCAAGGTGATAATTACTGATTATCGTATCAACCCAAGAAAAACAGTGGTGCATCCTTCCACATGCAACCCACACTATATTGTAGTACTGTACCACACTGACAATCTAACAATTCATTTATACTCAGTAAACTATAAATTATCCAGTAACTCACACCTCTTTCCATGTGCGTGTGGAATTAGCTTTGCGGGCACTGTCCACTGCTGCCTGGTACTCGCCAAGATGGACTAGCGTGGATGCTAAACGTGCAAAATTAGACACGTTATTGAAGAGCAGCCTTGCCGCTTCAAACATGCCCTCCTCATAGCAGCGATCTCCAACCTGTAGGGAGAACAGACACCCAACAGGAGCCAGGAGAGATTTATAAATGAGTAAGAGAAAGAGAGAGAGACAGAGAGAGAGAAACAGGCACATCTGCTGCGCTGGATTCATTCACTTTAGTACTGTGGTTTAAGATAGAGTCTGCCCCCTTTTGGTCAGAAGCAGTAGCACTACTACTACTTTTATCAAGTCATAATTTATTAATAAATGGTTTGGAGGTAATGATGTCCTTCAGTGTTTATACCTGTTGTATGTGAGCATTGTTGGGGCCATTGACAAACTCCTCAAGTTCAGAGAGGCGACTAGTTTTAGCCAAAGCAAAGATGAGTTCGGTTTCTACGTAAGACTCTCGTGCTTTCTTTCGTGCCATTTGCAGAAACTTCACCAGATCTTCCCAGTTATCTAAACATGCACACCGATACACACACACACACACAAAAAATGAGGTTCATCTCTTTACCCAAATGCTGAGTAATAACACAAATGCCATAATGTATAATATATGAGAAGCTAACAAACAGCTATACAACACACCTACACAGATGTGCTATCCCTCCAGAACACAAAGGCAAGTATTCTAAGGGCTGTATAGGACTAATTATCTGGATCAGATGTGTCAACAACTTGAACAGAACAATCAACAACAGTCTGGAGGTCCTTAAGAAGTGAACTAAAAACCTCTGCTCTAGGAGAGTTCATTCAGGTCTGTGAATCAAGCCCTGACTGTGGAAGGAGATGTGAAGACTAGCACGCTTACTGTTCCTGCTGGCCGCGTCCACCACTTCCATGTAAGCAGAGGGGTCTTCTGCTCTGATGTAGGAGTCAATGGCCTCTTTCACCAGGCTTTTCTGAAGCTGAGCTCGGGCCAGCTGACTCCATACAGCCCCTTCTGCACAGCGCTCGGCAAACTCATACGCCCGATCCAGGTTCCCAATGTGCTCGATTAGAACCTATATAGCACCCACCCACACACACATGTGCGCGCACACACACACACGCGCGCGCACACACACACATGCGCGCGCACACACATGTACACACACGCAAAGGCACACGCACACACCCCTTCATTTTTCTCATTATGCAATACCAAACTGGCTATTTATGTCAGCATGGGTTAGGGTTAATGGTCCTGAATTAGTGTTTGTGTGTACCTGGATAGCAGAAGTGTTGACATCAAACTTCTTAAAGATGGAGAAGGCTTCCTCAAAGAGCTCATTACTTATGGCGATGTTGGCGATATCTGGGGCATCATAGTTGTCCAGGTGGTTGATGTACTCCATTACACGAGTACGGTCCGCTTTAATGGCCGTCAGAATCAACAGGTTCTGCAGGTTTCTGTTACAGTCAGAAGCAGTGGATAAGGTTCTACCCATGGTTCTACCCAGCCTGCCCCATGGTTCTGTCCAGCCTTGCCCAACAGATCAATCTGGTCTGCTCCTTACCAGCATGCTCTGTGGTTCTTACCCAGCGTGCCATGTGCTTCTGCCCAGCATGCCCTGGTGTTCTACCCAGCAAGCCCTGTGCACCCGGCTGACCTGTGCTCACTGAAGATGGAATTATCCAGCACGATCTTCTCCAGGAGCTCAATGAGTTCATTGGGCAGGTCTGCAGTCATAAAAGCTTTAACGGTGACAGACACTTCCTCTGGATCCTGCGTCTCAGGAAGAGCCGTCTGGACCACCTACCCCCCCCCCCAAAAGAAATGAAAACCTCTTACACTATTAGTCACAGAAGACGATCTTTAAATATTATTTCTGATAAGTTTATATAAACTGTTTTACAGAACAGAACAGTTTGAGGGGCCCAACCTGGTCGATGAGAGGTCGCCTATGAGGATTACCCTCTTCCAGGACCTCAGCCCACAGGTCCGGATCTTTCCGCCGAACCAGATA
Organism: Sternarchorhynchus goeldii; assembly: GCA_028565775.1. NCBI lineage: Eukaryota > Metazoa > Chordata > Actinopteri > Gymnotiformes > Apteronotidae > Sternarchorhynchus > Sternarchorhynchus goeldii. The sequence goes on from JAOXYF010000022.1 coordinate 888,242, forward strand.
ACGCGCTTCACTTTTAAACAAGGAGTTCTCATTGCACACCTACAAATACATCAGACCTTTTTGTTTTAAAATATATAAATAAATAAATCCTGTTTTTCTTTTGTACGGCGAGTTCGTCACACTGTCCTGGACATTACCCCGGCTCATGGCTCGTGCGCTCCAAGGTTCCAGAGCGATTGCCTTACCTTGACGAGCTCTAAATCGCACTGCCCCCTCTCGTAGGCCACGAACGCCAGGTGTGGGTCCCTCTTCTCGCAGTAACGACCCACGATGATACTGTCGTAGAAGGGGTTCTGCCGCAGGAAGTGCTCAGGGCTACTGTTACTGTCGATGTAGATCTTGGCCAAGGCATTGTGGGTGGCCGGCTCCTCACTGCCCTCCTGCACTCGCGCTTCAAGCCAGGGTGACAGAAGCTTCAACCTGCACAAACGTTCTTTTTAAGAGCTGCAGCGCACCACCTAGCAGTTCTACATAATGCACTATACTAATAAAGAGCTTTGGTCAACTGTGAATGAAGGTGTCACTATGTGAATGGAAAACAATGTGGAAGCAGGTGTGGAAGCAATGTAGTCTGAAGCGGTGAAGATGTAAAAGCTAAAGGTTGTAGCTATCAGAACAAAATATGTCTGAGCATTGGTAGTACAAATACTGAATGTAGTACAATTGATATTAGAGTATTTTTTTTTACACCATATTGCAATACCAGAAGGTAATACTTTGGAAGTCACTCTTCCATTAATTAAACTATGTTGTGAACTATGTTGTGATTCTTAGGACAGACATTTGCTGATACATGTGTTTCTACATGCATCTTTCATATAATCCAACAAAAAAAACTTTGTGAAATGCAAAGGTTTGGTCAACCCTGGTAAATGCTGTGACTAAAGTCATAAAGGAGTAAAAAATGCATAAAGTTAAAAGTAAGATTACTTTTTAAAATAGTAAAAAAGAAAATATTAAGGCACCAAGCATGATCAGAACCAAGTAATAGAATTGTGTACAATATACTGATATGACAGTATACTGAGAATGCACTCATGGCTATATTGATATTTATAAACATTTATATTCTTTACCCATGGGTAAAGATGTGTCCAAGTGCAGTATTCAACAAGTCCAGCAGGTGGCACCACAAGAAGAAAAATCAATGCATTCATAAAGGGACAGCCATGGATAAGCAGCTCCAGTCAGCCTCTTCAAACATGGTTGTAAAAATGTCAATTTAAGACAGAACTGCTAGAGTGTCAACATCTGTGAGCTCTAATAATATTCACAGTTAAAGCCTTTCCTGTTAATGGGAGGTTCTGCTTTTTCTCACTATTGGGTGTACTCTTGTTTACTCAACCTATTGACAGTTTTTGGTCTGTGCGTTATTATTTATTAATGTATTATTATCTGTAATACACACCATTAGGTGATATTTGCTGGTATTCAGTTGCTTCCACCCTTTCCTCTATGAAATATTCCTCAACACAGGTCAGAAGCAGGATCGATGCCTTTGCTCATTGCGGCCAAAAGGTTCTATTTTAAGGATTTCTAGCAATTCTACTTATTTTCTCAGGTTTTCTTTGTTTCCAGACCTTAACTTGACTTCTACCATTCCAGTTAACTGACATTTCTTTTTGTTTGTAACATTACAAACTGAGGAACCAGCTATCTGAACACTTCAAAAGCACCAGACAGCTGCTATGAGGAATCCATGGCTGCTGATTGTTGGTTAAAGGTATCCGAGAGCTCAAATCTCTTGGGGTGCCCAAATGTTTGCATGGTGTTCCCTTACTTTAACTCTAAAACTGTACAAAACCAAAAATATGCAAAAATCTTAAGCTTAAAATGTCTAAAAGGACAGCTTCATGCCTTTACCAGATCAACTCTTGCATGCCACTGTATTTTCTCATGATAATATTATACAATATTTTAGTCGGGTCAATATTTTTCTCCAACATTTATTAACTTAATGAAGCCATTTGGCTCAAACAAACAATCTCAAAAGTTTTCCTTCTATTATTTTTTGTTCTGTAGCTTTACCTGTTCACCAGGTCGCATCACACATCTTGTATTCAACACCCTTCCTACTGACATCTGCACTGGCCAGTTACTATAAATAACCTTCAGCTCTCTTGCACTCACTTTAACCTTTTTATATAGGACAAAGGTACTGACAAAGTGCAGACATACAAAGCCAAGAGGAAGTGGACTGTAATGACACCTTATGCATACAGAACATGGAAGAGGTTTTGTATCATAGACTATGCTAATCAGAGTAAGAGTGAAGCTCTGTGTCAACACCGGAACAACTTACTCTTTTGCTTTCCTCCAGGTTTGAGTCCATGCACAATCCATACAGACTTAACACTGTAGCAGTGACACTGAAGCTGAAGGACCAAGTGCAGTCATCTACCTGTTTCTCTTCTCAACCTCGTCCACTAGGTGGTCTGTGCTGAAGTCTCCCCGTACTGCCATGATCAGATTCTTTATCACGTCTTCTGAGCAGTCCACATCCAGCAGGCCTCCCACTACCACTGGCAACCGACTGGGGTTTACCTACACACACACACACACACACACACACACACACACACACACAGTTACAAAAACACCATAGTACCTGGGTTTACCTTCACACACATACACTCACACACACACACACACACACACAGAATTACAAATACACAGCAGTACTGAGGTTTACCTACACACACAGACAAACAGTCACAAAAATATCGCAGTACAGGGGTTTACCTACACACACAGACAAACAGTCACAAAAATATCGCAGTACTGGGGTTTACCTATACACACATACACACGGTCACAAAAACACAGCAATACTCGAGACCACCAGACTATCAAGACACACATTCAGCTGTATTGGCACATAAAGTGTAACATTTCCTCTGTCCCAACATACTATGTTGAATACTGAAGAGCAAACCTTTTGGACATAGATCTCGATGTACTTCTGCAGGTTGTTGCGATACAGGTACAGCACAAGGTCATGGACGAAGTCAAAGCGGTCGCAAACGATGATTAACGGCAGCTGATCAGTCAACTTGGCTTCCTGCCAGTAAGAAACACAACACATCCATTAACAAAAGGTCAATTAATTAGTCTGGAGATAATATGCAAACACAAACACATTTAAACTTTAATTGCTTTATTTAGATTAACAAGTAAGATTTATTTGGAACAATTAGACCCACCTACACAAACCCTAGAGATGGTAACGCTACCAATGTTTCACCAGTGATCTCGAACTGAAATGCGATACAGCCACAAGCTGATATTGTTTTTCATTAAAAACCTCTGTGGAGCTGTGGCTCAGTTGTCTGGGTGAAACGTAGACTGCTGGGAAAACCTTTTGTGTGATGTGTTATATATTTTTAAAGGCATCATGCAAGGAAATGACACATGAACAATCACAAGGCAGTCACGCCTCCGTCAAATCTCTAGGTCTCGTCAAAACTCGACAGATGTCTTCATGGAAAACAACTCGGACGTTTTCTAACAAGCATTTGCACTTATTACTGCAGATTCATATTGCATTGAAGACAGACAAGGATAGTGCAGTGTGGTAATGGAGATGATAGCTAAACTTAAATCAGTAAAGTATTTCCTCTGTGAGCTGTATTTGCTTCATTTTTTCAATAATAATTTGTATAATATGCTTGTTTCTTGTTCTAATACGCTGATGTTATGTTCAGTTACACTGCAAGGAACAGGCCATCCGCCTTCTATTGAGAACACTTAAATGAGACAAAATAGCATCTTAGCACTGTTTAGCACTGCGACCTGTAAATGAAAACATCTACTCAATTTGAGTTATACAACTTAGCTATTTGTGTAAATGAACACTGCACTATAGTTCATCTGAAGTATTTTCTCATTACTGAATGCAACGATAATTCCACATTGACTTAATACTGACCTTTGCAATTTTTCTTCTTGTGAATATCAGTGGTAAATCACTGTTCTATACTATACTGTACCATACGCACCAACCCACTAAATGAGCAAGCACAGACAGAGACTCAATGAATCTTATTAATCTATCAGTTTTTAAATACAGCTTGAGTACGTTTTAGGTATGCGCTAACTAAAAATAAAGACAATAATGAATACTTAATTCAAAAATATACCTTTGAATTAACTTTCTTGCTGAAAAGATAGATATTATAACATTTTTCTATGAAAAGCAGAAATAAAATACAAAACAGCAGTTTTCCCTTAAAATTAAAACCATCCATCTAAATTTCCAAGAAATAGCAAGACCATGATGATAGAAAAGTGAATTATGAGCAGCTGGCACAGCTCCTCTTCAGCATTTGATACAAAACGACATATTTGGCAAAGCAGCATAGTAACACTGAACTAACTTACTGAGATGAGTTTTCATCATCCAGAGAGATAATGTGCCTCTTTTTCAGATGGCCCAGCACAACCGATGAGCTCCCATGCCAGGCAAGCTTTGCAAATATAGCAGTTCTTAAGGAGTTAAGAATGAAGTGTTCCCACATTCTGGGAGGGTTTTGACCGTGAATTTGTTGCCATTTAAGTAATTTACCTACAAGTCATCCATGATGATTTCAACAATGAAGCAGCAATTCAACTCTATTTTGGTCATCGGTTCTTGACTACGCTGATTGATCATTGCAAATCTATTTCACTCAACCTCTGCTTCAAACCAATAGAAGTAGAATAAGATAACAATCACTACATGGTTAAGCTTTCTACCTGAACAAAAGATATCTATGCATGGAGTTATCTGAAGTTATGCAGTTTGAATTAAACTAAAGCCACAGATGAATTCAGTTAATGAATTCAGAGCTGGAGTGCTTTGTTTCTATTAGGTTTTGGCTGTTCTTTCTCCTTAGCCTGACTTCCTTTACTTCGTGGCCAAACGTTGCTTGGTTTTTTTTTTTGTTTTTTTGTTTTTTATAAAAATATATAAACAAATCCCTGTTAGCTGTTGATCTGTGCAGTAAACAGTGCTAAGATGCCATTTTGTCTCATTTAAATGTTCTCAATAGAAGGCAGATAGCCTGTTCCTCCACAGTGGGTTATATATACTTTCACTCGCTCCAGTCATCACACGTGTGAGTGCATGTATATGTGCACTGGAACAGAATAGTTTGAATTATTAATGTGCAGAAAACTCTACAATTAAAGTCTAATGCAGGGTACAAACTGTGCTCAAACCAATCTGGCTGTCACATGATTTGCTTAAAATAACCTGAATGTCATCACATGACCAGCTGCTGCAAAGCACTGATTTGCTATTTCAAGCTGCATTTTGTGACGCTAACGGATCGCCTTCCTTAAAAACGTCCCCCAATATCCGATCTGATTTTTTTGTCAAATTTTTTTCTGATATCGACCCGATTATGATTCTGGTATTGAACTGGTGCCCCTCCAAACAAATATAATCATAAACACATTACACTATTTCTTACCTTGAGGAAGTTTTTGACGCGCTCAGGGTCGTAGCAGCTGCTCTCTCGGCAGATGCGCTCCACCTCCTTAATCTGTCCTGTCTTACATGCTGCCTGGATGTACTTAAAGTGCACCTCAGACTCCTGGCTGAAGTTCACAATGGAGCCCAGGAAGTAGAATAAACCTGCATGTGTGTAAGAAGAGGGCAAAAGGTGAAATATTCAAATAGATGATGTTCTAAAAGTCAATTAACAACCACACTGGAACAAAATAAACAAACAAACAAACAAAAAACATCAATACCGCCTCCATTCAGACAATGGATTTCATACCCTCATAACTCTTGAAGGACTCAAAGAGCTCCACCAGTGTGGCGGTACCCAGCTGTTCATGGTACTTAGAGGCCACCTGTACGCTCAGCTGCAGGTTCTGCCTCAGGTTAGCGGAGAGCATGGCACTCAGGCACTCCACCGAGTCTCCCACCGACAGTGAGCCAAAGTAGTTCACCAGCCACTGAAGCAGAGGGGAGCATCATCTCTCATTTTGTCTATCCACAGTCTTCACAGTTTGCTCAAAACCTGGATGCGTTTACTCATTAACGTTTGGTAGATCTGGTAAAACATTTGTGACATGAGGAAGATAAAAGGCCAGCGTACCTCGGGGTTGAGCAGGTGTGTGTGTACAATAGATCGTTTAATGTCATAGAGGTCAGTGTAGTGTTCTAGTGCTCTTTGAAGCAGGCCTGCTTTCTCACACAGTTGAGCAATGTGAGCCCGGTCATAGTGGGTGAACATCTGGTTACCCAGAATGGCATCTGCCACCTGAAACACACAAACAGACAGACATGCACACACAAACAAATGAGTTAAAGGTGCTAAATGGGTAATTAATGTTATGGTTTTACATTCATTACAAGTCATAATTTAGAACAAAATAGCTATACTATTAACTGTAATGTTGTTATTAACAACATTTTGAAGAACCTTTACTGTTTAATGAGTTGTAATTACCATCATTATTGTTGATGTTGCTATAATCTTGTTGTCCACACATTTACTATATTTCATGCATTTTCTTTCATTTAAGGCACGTTTTTCAGTTGTGTTTGCTAGATGTTTGGTACCGTCACTTTCCTGCCTACCCATGATGCCCTGTCCTCTGGAGAGAAGGCGAGGAGGTACCTTGTAAGGTACCCTGATACTGCATTCTTTGATTCTGATGCCCCCTCTCCCTCATTCTGCACCATACTGGTTGCAGACACTGTGCCCTACTCTGTTGAGGTCACAGACTCTTTGCGCTTTGCCATAGAAGATGCCACGTCCTGACAAACAGAGGGTGCAGGACCTTGTCCTGGGCCAGAGAGGCAGTCGACCCTGTGTCATACAGCATGCAGGACGCTGCCTTGGCTCGTCTCCGGCATCACTGTGCCCTGCCTCCCCGAGGGCTCTGAGGTCCTGATCCCGACACTATACCACTGCACTCTGCTTCCAGCAAGATGCTGCCCTGGTGTTTGCACTCCTGGTGCTTGAATCCAGAGCATAAACACCCACCCTCAACCACCTGCTGCCATGTGAGCTCCTGGGTCCATCTGCCACCTTCAATGACCCTCTGATTCCCTTTGATGCCCTGCCGACGTCTGATCTTCCAGACCTGCCTGCCATCCATGCAGACCCGGTTACAGCCCCAGCTCTGTCTCTGCTCCCATCTTGGCTCCTGACCCTGCTCACTACTCTGTACCTGATCCTCTAATTTGGCTGTGTGTACATAAATATGTACATATATATTATATGCTGTCTTTTAGTGGTGTCAGCTGATTGATCCTTTTGTTTCTAACTGTCAATAATTTCGCCATTCAAGTTCAAGTTCAAGTTTATTTATTTTTATAGCGCTTTTAACAACAGACGTTGTCTCAAAGCAGCTTTACAAATGTCCGACCCTCAAAATGTTCAACCCTACAAATGCACCCCGTCTCGTGTCCCTCATTGTTAAAGAACATAAAAATGCACATAGGACTTCAACAGCACAAGTACTAATACTTCAAATCACTCTCACAGTACTTCATGCTAATTTGATTGAGGTGAGGTTTAACCACATCGCTGCTGACCTGGGGGGCGTGAATCAGGTTCATTTCCAGGAGGCGTGTCTGTAGATGCCCTTCCTCTGGTTTGTTGTTCTTCAGAGCATCCAATAAGAAGGAAGTACATTGCTGCACCAAACCACCCTCCATAAACACATCCACCACCTAAAAAGCAAGCACATATTAAGCTGAACTGCCAGACTTGTTTTGACAGATGGAATGGCTATGCTAGGAACTTGAGAGGTAAGAGAGAAAATGAAACAAAAAAGAAGAGGTGGAAGAGAGGCAGGGTAAGAGATTTTGATAAACACCTGGAGAGTTTGCTAGAAACGTCATCATCCTAAGAAGGAGCTACGTATATTTTTACAATTACCTGGTTTATGTTGGCAAGAGGTTCCTCATCTTGAACCAGCATTTGTGCAAACTGCAGGCCCTGGTCAGGCCCCGCTCGTACCACGCTTCTCAACAGCATTATCCAGTCTGGAGAGTAGCCCATCTACACACAACACCAAAGGGCTAACAAATGAACCCTATGGTGGCCAAGCCAAACCAAACTACACCAAAGTGCATCCAATGAAATCTGCATGATAGACTCCAAATTAATTCAAATCTGTTTGATGAAATCAAGAATGGAGTAAAGAACTGAAAGTGGAGAGAAAGACTTTTGATACCTTCTTGGCATAGAGCACGATTTTCTGATATTGTCCAGTCTCAGCAAAGCACTGGATGACCTTGGCAGGGACGTTGGCTCGGAGGTAGACGCTGAGTGCCAGTGTGGGGTCTGCTGCCTTCACCAGGTCCCCCAGCTCCTCTGAGCACTCCAACTGCAGGGATACATGGGATATGGAGTTTCTTCTTCAAACTGTTTAGGCTACACAGAAAAAAATGCACATGTTCCTGTCCTACTATAAACCTCTAAATTGTGTAAATTTTCTTAGTAAACAATTGAACTTCATCATTTTCATCAGCCTTCATAGTGCACAAGCAGAAACTTGCGCATCTGTCAAATCTGCCCAACATCGATTTCTACGCACATCGGTGCCACGTTTGAAATACAACCCTGGGCTGCTGTGTCAGGGCTGAAGCACGGAGCTGCCAACCCTCCATTGCACTGACTGCAGTGGGCTGAAGCACCTTGTCGCCCTTGAGCCACTTCTCCAGGAGCTGCACGCGCCCCTGCTGAAGCACAGGTCTGCACAGCTCCACCGACTCCAGACGGTTGAGCTGCCCGCGGTCCAGCAGCACGCCAAAATACTGCAGCAGCGGCGAGGCCTGGCCAGCCTGCACCAGCGCCGACTGGAACCTGCGAATGGTCTCTGCCGTACGCAGGACTCCCTGAGTGCACAAGAAAGACAGGTGGAGAGAGAGAGAGAAAAGAACATTCTGAAGCCAAAATGTAGAAGTGAATCTAAATATCTATTTCATCCTTGTTTATTAAATCAGATACTTTGTATCCTTTTCATTAATCTAAAATTACCATTATATGATTTTGCATAAGATGTAAATAACATTATACCACATTACACAAAATGAGGTCATGTTGCTGACTCATCACATGTTTTTTCCCTCATTTTCTGTTTAAATCACATGTCTAAGATGTGGCTGTGCCTTTGTATGCCTTTCCTGTTGTGTGACTGGTTACTCCAGATGGTGTTCGCTATAATACATTCAATTCTACTGGTCAGTGGTGTGCAGCTTATTCATTGAGTTCAGCCTGGCATGCAGCTCCATTCATTACCAAGAATGCAGACCAAACATCACAGTTTTTTAAATTAATTAATTTAGTTTGAGGTTTGGAGTCAGTTAACATTTTCTAAATATAAATCTATTTACTGTTATACGCTCCAAAGCAGTAAATCAACTGGCTGGTTGGTTTGAGTTTTTGGCTTCGTTTATTGGTAGCAAGAGAAGGCTTTGAGAACGTGAGATCCTCTAATGAGAATGTGAGATCCTCTAATGCCATTCCAAAATGAAGCTCGTAAATGTTTTGGTTGTCACAGTCAGTTTCTTATCGCTGTTTGTCCATCTTACAGAAAGAAAAGCCATTCCTCTAAGGACCTGGTTATAAAATAAGTCACTGTCTGGTTGGTTAAGACAACCAGAAAGTTGATTCTGTGTGCTATCCGTTAATTTTAAAGGCACTGATTCCCTTACGTGTCATGAAGATTAAACTTCTATTACAATTCTTCAGGTGTCATTTATCCTTGCTGGAGTTTTACCATTATCAAACAACTCGTCTTGTGGATCAGACATTTTGGTCAAGACTTGGTGTCATGAGAATGCCGTTTCATAACCTGTACATCCAGTCACAGCTGGTTTCAAGTCTGGTTAAAGTTGATGCCTGTCCTCAGTTACTATCTGTAAAGGGGCTTGACTTCATTGCCATGATCTTTCATTGATCTCAATGAACCGATATCTGGAGATTAGCGGTTACCTGAATTTGTGTGAATTTCCTTATGCTTTTTCCCCCACGTGCAATAATACATGCACAGTCTCATAAGTCTAAAAATATAGTTGATTTTTTTGATTGTTTCTTATCTTTGAGAGATGGCTTTAATGCTCATGGGGATTCTCTCGTGTCTAAAGCTACACCTCCACCAAGTTGCTGTCAGATGTTTGTGTTGCTGAATTACTTATTTGCAAGTGGTGCAGTAACCGAGTCATGGAGAACGGGGTTCATCAAATAATGGAATCATTAAACTTTTGTAAGAAGGTACTGGGCCTCACCTCACCAGCAGTTTTACCTGTGCATCTGAATTGTAACTTTATTGTATTGTCAACAATATTGTATTGTTACTTTTTATCACCTGGATTAAAAACCCGATGTGGTTAAATGTTGTAGTTCCTGCTGAAAGTCAAGGGGAAGCCAAATCCAAGTTTTTCCTCCTGCAGCTCTTCAGCCTGTGACTGTTCTAAGTGAGCTGTTTGAACGTGCCATTCTTGACTGTGCAGGACCACTCCAATGAAAAAAATACAGCCATAAATATCTTTTAACACTTGTACGTGTACAGCAGTCATTTTCCAGAGGCTTTACCATTGCAATGTGTAAAATCTAAAGTCATTGTAAAGGGCCTTTTTAAAGTTTCTTTTCCACTTTTGGGCCCCAATAATTTGTGCAAATGGATGAAGGTTCAAGCGTCCTGGTTGTTTACACAGGTGCTGCCCCAACTAGATATGAAATATCATGTCCATTACCATCTTGAGGCTCAAGGTGCACTAGAGAGATTTCACCAGTTTTATTTGTTCTGAAGCAGGAAATGTAGGTGTGGCCTGAACTTTTGATTTGACTTTTTGGCTTTGCTTGTTGGTGGTGTAATAAGTATTTTAAATATTTATTTTCTTTGATAGGTTAATTACATTTTTCCTCCAAGTTTTTTTGTTTATGCTGGGCCTTGGGCCCCCCCTCAAGTAATATTCCCTGCACACATTCTTATACCATTTTAATATGGGCTAAATATGACTGGTGCCAAATAAATATATTATATAAATGTAAAAATAAAGATTTGTAACTTGCGTTATTGATTATGTTTTCACTTCCGTTACTTTTGGTTACTTTTTGGTTACTTTTGGTTCTTGCTCTTTATTGTTCATCATCCCAGGATGTAAGACACAGCAGTTATTGTAGGACCTCTGATAAAACTGCCACAGGGCTAATTCTTAGCCTAGACACTCTTCTATTTTTTCTCTCTTGAATTTATAATAATTTGAACATTTACTAATTTTATCCATGTTATAATTAAGCTCTCTTGTGTCAAAAATATCTCAGTCAACTGTGGGAGTGCCTGTGTGTGTGTGGGAGTGCCTGTGTGTGTGTGTGTGTGTGTGTGTGCCTGTGTGTGTGTGTGTGTGTGTGTGTGTGTGCGTGCGATATTGACCTTAGGGGCTGAAGCAGCTACTTTGGCCGCCTCGGCGTAGCTGCCCTGGGCAAAGAGGGTGTTGAACTTGTGTGTGAAGAGCTCCTCTGCCCCGGGAAGGTCACTGCGCAGAGCCATGCGCAACCCCAGCTCAGGATTCTGCAGCACATTAGTGGTGTAGTTCACTATGTTCTCTTCCTCAACACACACTGAGAGAACCTGCATCGCACATACACGTAGACACACACACACAAAAACTCTGACAAGATCTGTACATACTATGAACGAGGTCATGAAGTAGCAAGTTCATCAAAGATTTGATCTTGACATGGGTGTCATTATTTAAACAAACTGATACACATCATGTTCCTGCGGGAAAGACAGCCATATTGCCCCTCCAACCTCGAGAGCACTAGGTGAGACTTTTGTGAAAAACTGTTTCAGTTTCAACGTCTATTCCACTCTACGGTGCAAATGATGTAAAGCGGCTAAGACAGGATCCTAAATTAATGGGCAAGACAACAAGAACAGTCCCGTTAACATTAGATCGGTCAAATATGTAGCACCTGTCTGTAATATGGCATTTGTTTGCAGTTTCAATCAGACATAATAATTATGTACTTCATTAGATCGATACATGATAGACAAAAACGAGGGCCGGAGAACATAAGCAATTTTGTTTGCTGATGATTTATTAATTTACGTATTATGACCTACACAGTCACTGCCAAAACTGATAACCTCTCTTGAAATATATGGGATGTTATCAGGGTATAAACTCAATATTCAAAAAACTTAAGTAATGACATTGAACTATGACCCACCTGATCAGATTAGAAAGAAATATCATTTTAATTGGGATGCGCACTCAATTAAATATTTAGTGGTCCAACTACCTAAAGACCTCTCAAAATTATACAGCCTAAATTTCCTACCCATAAATGCATGAATAAAGTTAGATATACAGAGATGGAATACCGTGCCGTACTTAGGACTACATTGCCAAAACTGCTCTACCTCTTTCAAACTCTACCAGTGGAGGTTCCCTGCCAATAGTTTGATGAATGGAATAAGTTAATATCAAGATTTTTGTGGAATGGGAAAAAACCTAGGATCAGATTCAGAACAATGATGCTGAGAAAAGACAGAGGAGGACTGAACCTCCCCTGCCTATGTGACTATAACTGCAGCTCATTTAAGATCAATAGTTTGTTGGTGTAGCCCAATGTATTCATCAAGATGGATCGAAATCACGAGATCACTGATTTGGATAGGGCCAATAGCAGCTTTAATTGCCGATAATAAACTGGAAAGTAAGTTAATAGATGAAAATAATCCTTGGATAAAGGTTGCATTGAAAACATGGCGTGAGGTTGCCAGAGTATATAATATACAAAAATCATCCAGAATGCTAAGATGTTGTGCATTTGATACAGATTTTTTTTCCAAATGGGCTTGATTATCGATTTAAACTTTGGATCAAAAAAGGTCTCACAAATTAATTTACTTTTTTGGACAAGGGAACCTTTATGAGTTTCAATTCACTACAACTAAAGCATGGTCTTGAGCGGGATGACTTCTATAGATACTTACAGGTACGACATTATTTCGATCAAAATATGCCAAAATTAATAGAAGAGAGGAGGACATTTTAAAGTATTTTTATCTGCAAATGATTCAGGTACATGTAATAAAATAATTTCTAGGATGTACAATGGTTTTCAGCAGGCCAAATTTGATAATATTCTATATGTTAAGGAGAAATGGGAAAGAGAAGGTAGGTTTTTCTATTAGTGAGGATGGATGGCACAGGATATGCGAATTACAATGGGAGTCAACTGGCTCAGCCATGTGGAGGGAATTTAACTGGACACTAGTACAGAATGCTGGAGACTCTGTGGGCAAAAGGATGCCAATCACCATCATATATTTTGGAATTGTAAAATTCTTATGTCATATTGGAAGGACATACGGTGGAATTTGGAACAAATTTTTGAGTGTGAAATTCCGCTAATGTGTGAAGTTCTGCACCTGGGTAATATCTCTACTTTAACACTAAATCAAAAGGATAGGAAACTAATGCTTGTTCTTCTAGTAGCCAGCAGCAAAACGATAACAAGGAGATGGTTAAACTCTGTGCCCCCCCACTATAGACGAATGGTTTGATATAATTCACGAGATATATGTGATGGAAATCATATCGTCGTCTCTTAATATGCAAAAAGGTCAATTTAATCGGATATGGAAACGATTCATTGAGTACATTGTACCAATAAGACCAAATTATTATTGATCTTAGTAATAATACCAATATATTTAATGATGTAATAATTAGTGTAGTACACATGTATAACTAAACCTCTTTGGCTGTGTGTAGGGTGTTCTGTTTTTGTTGTGCGTTTTATTTTATATTATTTGTTTGTAATTCTTTTCATTAATGCATATAAATCTTATAATTCTTGAAGTATAGGGAAATGTTTTGTATTAGTGTACCAGAGGTTCTCTCTGATGGGTTGTGAAAATGTAAATGTTTGTAATTTTTTTTTTCTTCTTCCCCAAATAAAAATTTAAATAACAATAATAAAAAAAAAGATCAATACATGATAACTCCTTTTTGTCTTTTTTTAAAGAAGGAATTAAATTTTCTCTATTTCCTTTGCTGATATTGCAAGAGATTTTCCTTATCAGTTCATTTCAATTTAACAATAAATAGAATTACATTCTGTGTATAGTCCATGAGCCCAGCACTGTGTGTTTTTGTATTTGTGCTCCGCTGAAATTCACCTTATGATGTCGTTTATACCCTTTTGTCGTTTATACCATTTGTGGCACTGACCCCAAATGGTTTTATCACATGTTTTCATGTTCTGGTTTACTTGCACTGCCTGTAGTGCTGAACAATGAAGACTGCTGTGTCTGTGCAGGCACATGTGTGAGAGGACAAGGACGTGTGTGTGAGTGAGCATGTGTGTGTGTTTGTGTGTGTGTGTGTGTGTGTGTGTGTGTGTGTGTGTGTGTGTGTGTGTGTGTAAGGCACGAACCTGTCCCTTCTTGTTCACTCCGATAATTCCAGAGGTGCTTTCATGAGCAGCTGTGACAAAGATTGTTTCTGCACTGATGCGGTTCATATAAATACAAACTCCTGACTCCAGGTCATACATGTGGATGTAGCCGTACTTAGTGATGAGGTATATCACACCGTGTTTCATGCCAATCTGAGGGATGATGGAGAAGAGGGAGAAAAATTTTTTTTAAAAAAAAAAAAGACAACTGCTGCCAACAGATCCACATATACAAATGCTAAGGTCTTGTTTCAGGTCATACCGACTCCTCTGGTTGCCAGTTACCTGCATGGCCACAGGAAAGTCTGTCTGTGCCTCAGGAGGGAAGAATACATCCACTGCTTTCTTGCTGAATGGCTGGTTGCCTTGTGCAGGCTGGCCCACTTCAATAATGTGTAGCTAAAACACAAAAAGAGAAAAATGTAACGTATAATCAGGGTTATACGTGCATCGGTGTTGTGTAATCAGGATAAAAATAGGGGGAAAAGAGCACTAATTAGATTACTGGTACATTTTAAGATGATCATTACAAGCAGGACTGCATTACTACTGCATTGTATTACAATGATCACTTCTCCCTGTTTTCTTCTACTTCCCCTCCCCCCTTTTTTTAATGGTTCTAATCGAGTGAACGGTTCCCATCACTGTCGTCTCACTCTAACAACATCAGCATCATATGCATCCCTGCTTTTATTTAAAGGGTTAAAAAGTGTATTATGCATTCTGTTCATACACTGGGTGCGTTTGGGGTCATTTACTTCCCGCTTGTGGGGACTGGATTCAGACGTGCGTTTGGGGTCTTTTACTTCACTCTTGTGGGGACTGGATTCAGACGTGCGTT
>JAOXYF010000022.1:926572-951986 GCA_028565775.1 Sternarchorhynchus goeldii
TAAGATAATGAACAAGGTTATCAAACAGAAACAACATACCACAGAGATAAACAGGGCTAAGATAATGAACAAGGTTATCCAACAGAAACAACATACCACAGAGATAAACAGGGCTAAGATAATGAACAAGGTTATCCAACAGAAAAAAACATACCACAAAGATAAGGACACTTTCTCAACACAATAATTAACTAAAAGAAAACATGACAAAAACACATTTAACACAAACCAACAAAGTTTTGTGGAGTCCTCACCATGCCTCTCTCTGCTGTATCACTGATCTAAGTCATTATTTATTATAATTATTATATTATGTATAAAAAATAAATAAATGTACAACTGTACAACTTTTTTTGTTAAAAAAGTTTAATTCAAAAATCAAATGAAATAATATAAAAAAGTAAAAAAACAGGGACATCAATAGCCACATCCTGTAGAGTAAAACATTACAGCCTGAACTGAGCCATTAATTGGGCATTTCATCTTGTCTGTTCTAACATGCATAGAAATAGTTAAAAGTACTTCCCCAGTCTCAGCCTCTGAACCCTTAACCAGTTAGGTTCTCTCACCACAGTGTATTTTATGTAAAAGACATGATTCTCTGAAGACAGTACACTACAAATAACAAAGTGCATAATTTATATTAGGTATTTTATATATATGTGGAAAAAAGAGAACAGCAATAATTAACATAAAATGAAATCTATGAATGTATTTTTTTTTATCTCTATCTCTGACCCAGCAGATGCTTATTGTTTAAAAAAAGTGTTCGAGTCAGAAGAGCAAAATGGAAGTGCTTAGGTCATTTTAGATCAGTAACTAAAGTTAAATACTCATATACTCTGAAACAAATCAGTCAATCGAAAAAGAAATACCTGTATATGAATTATTATTAAGACATTTTAGCCTAATAAATATTAAAATATGAAAAAGCTGTGTATCATTACTTTTTGGTTGTGCACTCCTCACTCCAGTATAAATGTTCTCTTATTTGTCTTAATAAATACTGAATGGTCATGGTAGAGGTCTTGAGTCATCTTTTTTAGGACAATGACAAGGTCACTTTGGTGCTGTAAAGTGCGGTGGGTTTATGAAACTAGGTGGGTAAATGAAATTAGGTGGCCCCAAGCCTCCACATTTAAACTGCTACCAACTGCAATTGGTGGGGTTCTAACCATAGAGGCCCCTGAGGTGCTGTGCGCACCACCATGGCTCAGAGCTGTCCTCCAAGGATCTTCTAGCACCCATTTTCCACCTCCACGAGATCTTCTAGAACCCAGTTCATGTTGTGTTATACCCATCTGTGCAGCTGTGTCTGTGGAGTGAATTCCAGCTCCACCCCATTCAGCTGCTGTGCACCCAAGCTTTGCATCTCAGCTTAAACTCATTTTACTGGAAACCCAGGCCATGTATTTGGAGACGCGCGTGTACACTCCAGGCGTGTCTTTCTTCCCACAGCCGTCACCCCAGCTGATCAAGCCTACCAGAGTCATCCGGCCATCCTTCTGACACACCAGAGGGCCGCCTGAATCCCCCTAAGAAACAAGAACAAGGCTTAGAAATAGCACACGAGCGTACTTGTGTGGAACACGCAGAAGCACATTAGAAGGGAGCCTAGAAAGCGGTTACCTTGCAGGCATCGTCCAGGCCTCGTGTGTCCCCAGCACACAGCATGTTTGCGGTAACGGTGCGTCCAGATAACTTCTCCGGCACGCAATGCTCCTGAGGCCAGAGACGTACGCGGCCGCGCTTGACTCTCTCCGAATAGAAAGGAGAGACTGGGGGAGAGAGAGAGGCACCCCGTCAAACACAAACTGACTGCCAACATAACCTTTTTTGTTTCTCTTGTCATCTTACAGAAAGCTTTGAGGATATGGATCAACAAGAGCAGAGCCCTTACACTCTTCCTCCTTGCCATAGCCCGAGATCTCGCACTCTGTCCAGTCCGGAAAAACCAGGCCAGGTTCCGGTAAGCAGGCAGGAAGCACCTCTGGTGAATTCACAGCGCATATGCCGTTCTCACTCTTCAGCTTTAAGAGGGCTGTGGGAAAGGAGTGCGTTCAGGATTCAAAATTAGAGTTCAAAGTATGATATGAAATGATATAAGAGTATATTTGCATTTTCTTTTGAAAACATCATTTAAACTTATGTTTAGCCCACAGCAACGTTTGAGCAAAGAAGTCTGAACATCTTATGCATTCTCACATTCACTTCAAGCTTGCAGTAAATGTGTTACAATAATACTTTCTATTAAAGTAATGTTTGTTTATAAAAAGCTGTTACATGCTTTTATTAAAATCAACACAGATTCCAAGCCATATCTCATATTATGTTAACTGAGGCAGATTCGAGATTTATAATTATTTGTGTTATTTTATCAAATAATTTTTCACAACTCTACCACCCAGTGGTACACATTAGCTCACCTATGTCATTGTCAAAATCCTCGTGAACGTACTGTTCATGGATCCAGTACTTCTCCACATTAAAGATCTGCTCGCTGCTAGAGTTCTGGAGCCTGAAGGTTCGGCCAAGGACCACACTCAGGCGGTTAGCAGTAAACCTAAATCCATACACACAGGGCTGCCATGAAAATACTATCCATTAATACTAGTCTGAATCATGTAGTGGCATGCATTTTTAAATCGTTTATTCAAAGCATGAGGGGTTTTATCTTTACAGTGTTTGGATGATTATACTTCATAAACATTCCGAACAGCTTCGTTATAACTTCAGACAAATTTGGGCTGTACTGGCATATACTTTACCCAACCTGTTCTGTCACACTTGGGTAAGAGAACCTGCTTACTGTTCACTGAAGCAGTGGGCAGCAGACAGTACCCAGCAGGAGTCAATCAAGACGCCTCCACACAGGAAGCTGTGAGTTTTGGAACGTGGAAAGTACACAGTGATAGCGGCTTGCCAGGGCTGTTCCTTGATGTCACTGAGCTGACCACCCCATATCCTGAACATGGACGGAGCACTGGGACTTTCAGAACGATGACCGCATGAACCTGAGAGAGAAACAGGGAGAGAGAAAGAGCAATAGACATTTGCACATCAGTTGAAATGGACAGAGATACTGATATTAGTTTATTTTCAACCAGAGAAACATGGCCAAGGAAGATCATTCGTTCCCTTGGTCTAGTCTGACCTCTGTTGTTGGTAGTGAGTGGGGCTCGTGGTCCAAGGGTGGTGATTGTGAGGGGTCTCCTCGCTGAGAGAAAAAAAGCATACTTGGTTAGAAACATAGATAATCACACATACAGCCCTGGCTCACTGCATGTTCAAAACAAAATTCCCTAGCATGAATATTTGTGTTAACTTTACACAAGAAATCTATGTGTTTGGATAGTCAGGATGCTAACAATACTGAAACTCCAATTTCATATTATGTCATTATTAAATTATGGGGTGTGTAATGTGACTTCATACTGTCATTGTGTAGCTTAACTCATGAAAAGCAGACTGACCAATGGACCATAATATTGTGTCACTATGGAAATGAGCTTACGGCATTTGGCGATATTACAGAGTTCCCATGTCAGCTGAGAACCTTTATAAATATGACACCAAGGACCGAGATCACCATCTGGGTTCCTGTAAGGAAGAGGGGAAAGTCAGTGCATGTGGGTGTCTGTGTATTTGTGTGAAACATGTCAGGGGTTGTGATAAGGGATGTTTTTTCATTCCTTGTGTTCAGTTTTGTATGTATCTCTATCTAGCAGCAGATGTTTCCATGTATGTACACTGAATGGCCATTTATTAGAGATACCTGCCCTTTCATGATTGGAGATTCCTTGGATAGTTATTAGACTCATGACCCTGGAGCACAGCATAAAAACAGGTTGGATTTGATTGGTTGGATTTGAAACAAGTTGGATTGGTTTAACCAATTTCAGTGTGAATCCACATTAGAATGGAACAATCTGAATGCATGGTGCTAGACTATCCAGGCCGAGAATGTCAAAAACTAGAGTGTACAGAGAATGGTGTGATCGAGGAAAAACATCCAGCGAAAGGGGTTCCTGTAGACATAAACAACTCGCAGACAAAAGGAGGGTCAGAGGAGGATGTCCAGAATTGTTATGACAAACAGATGGTGCAGTCAAGCAAATTGCAGCCAAATATAGTGCTGGTGCTCCAACTACCATGTCTGCATGTAGAACACTCATTACTCCTTAGCACAGATGGTTTATAACAACATATGAACAGTATGAGGGCCATTGAGAAGGAAAACAAGACAGGCAAGTCTCCAGTGGGCAAGGAGCACAAAAATGGATCACTGAGCAGTGGAAAACATTTCCTGGCCAGATGAATCCAGATTTCTGTAGGGTCAGGGTTAGGATCAGGGTTAGGATTTGGCACGAGCATGAATGGATGAGCCCTTCCTGTCAGGTGTCTTCAGTTCAGGCTTGTGGAGGTGGAGGTACTCGTATGTGGAACATTTTCTCTGAGTCCTCTGATACCTGTCAATTGGACTTACCTAAGCACTGCGGCAGATGAAGTTCATCCTTTCATAGAAGCTGTTTATGGCAGAAGGACACTTTCAGCAGTACAGTGCCCCAGTGCCACACAGGTCCAGTAATGTTACAGTTTCAGTAACATAATAGTTTCAGTAACATGACAGCAACTGACCTTCAGAGTCCCCAGAAGGCCAAAGGAGGTCCAGCACCCTATTAAATAGGTGTCTCTAATAATGTGGCCATTCAGTGTTTGTGAGTGTAATTTCCCTGTAAATGTTTTCCAAAGCTTCTGTTTGATAATGTCTCAGGTTGTATTGTTATGCTTGTGAGGACAAAATGTCTTTTTTACTAACATGAAAAAAAAAACATGAACCTGTGTGTGTGTGTGTTTAGGCTTGTGTTTATGCAGATGTGTTATGTTGGAATACCTGCAGAAGTTGTGGCTTCCAAGACCCAGTTCTCGGGCATCTGGCTTCCAGGCTGTATAGATCTTGTGAGAGACAGCAGTCGAGTCCCACGGCAAACACTTCAAACCACTTTTACTGATAGCCTGCATCCCTCTGTAGGCCCGACCCGATCCCTGCACACACTCGGAAGCAGGGGCTAATGGAGAGAATGCACTGCGTTTAAGTGTGTGCATCTGTTGGACTACGCACATGTGTTTGTGGCTATATACATGAGACAGATCTCTTATCACTATCCGTCATTCCATAACAGTATCACTTAGTGTTAATTAGACAGAGATCCGCAGCTAGAATGGCAGGTATAAAGACTGGATTTTTACATGTGTGTGTACATATGAGCACCCATCTTACCTGTTGCACAGACTGGCAGAGAACAAAACTCCCATGCAATTTGGGACTTTTTATAAACATAGCACCACGGTTTGGAGTCTCCGTCTGGATTCCTGAGCAAACACAGAAAGCGTTAGTAACAGCAATGCCGTGGGGTCCAGTGTCCACGGGTCGTGTGCCGGGAGAAGGGGCTGTACCTGCAGTAGTTGTGATTGCCGAGCCCAATGGTACCGGCATCTGCCTTCCTGGCAGTCAGTTTTTTCCCTCTTAAGGATGTTGAGTTCCAATTGATGCACTCAGCGCCAGAGCTGGAGATGCTCCAGGTGCCACGGTAACTAGACCCCGGGCCAGTCACACACTTCTCATTCAAATCTAAATGAGAAACAGGCAGCAGGTAGGTGTGAACGCAGAAACATTATCATGACATTTTTGGACTGAATGTAATTATGTGTGCGTTTGTGTACACGTATGTGTGTGTGTGTGTGTGTACTTACTGATCTCACACTGCTGTCCCGTAAAGCCTGATGGACACTGGCAGATGAAGTCACTGGAGTACACTGCCTCCTTGCATGTACCTCCATTGTAACATCTTGACATGTAACAAGCTGCAGTGAAGGGGGGGGTTTACAAAAATCAGATTCGTATTACATATTTTGTATCCACACATATTGGCTTGTTATGTTTGTGTTTACTGTTTTGTGTCTGTAAATATATATATAAATATATAAATATATATATTCTTTCTGAATCTGAACTATAGAAGCTGCACGCACTGAACCAAACACACCACCACACAGGGGAGAAAAGTGGTCAGATCACCCCCACTGTTTGCATTCAAAACAGTACCCATTTTCTCCCAATCGTGATTTGAAGAACATGTTTGTAAATAGAATATGCATATTGATAAGAAACTTCTTATCAAAAGGAGGATGGTAGCTTGACAAGAGGCAGTTTTGTTAAAGTCTCTTTCCTTCTGGGGCGATGGCATTCCCTCCTTTCAAATCGAGCCTCAGCGTCAGGATTAATGTAAATGCTTTCATTTATTCAGGCTATTTGAGGTTAGACCACAGGGTGGAGTTTCACATTTAGATTCATGTGTGTGAACATGTTTGACATCATTTTGTGTCACAAAAATAGGTGGGGTTCTAAAATGTTTATGCCTGACTCAAACCTCATAACCACTGTAATGAACATAAGCACTTACATATGCACTTAGTGTTAAAGGGTAAAGCTAAAAAAGAAAGAAAAGTTTTAGAATTAAGTTTAACATTACATTTAACATTTATATGCATTCTATTTTTTTATTAACAAGAAGATTTAAGAGAGCTTTAAATTTTATTTTGCCTTGATAAAAATGGTGTATTATTACGTCAAACTTCAGTTGTATTCTAAATACAGCTAGGCGTACACACAATATGAGTTAAAATGATGCAAATTTTACACTTATCCCAATACTGCGTTAACGCTTACAACTTTCCCTGTTCATTTCTGTTATGAAATCCAGCTGGATTTAATAAAGCACTGTAGATGTTTACAAAGCACAGGATGTTGCAGGGTTTCCATTTTGAACTCATGAAGGTCTTGTTACTATGCTCATGTATGTTGCTAACACGGAAAACATTCGAATAAATTAAAGTGCAGTGATAGGATGGGAGAGGATACTTTGTTATAACATGAACATATGAGAATTAGTTAACATGTTTTCTGTTGTTCTCTGACATCTCTGTTTATCTCTGACAAACCTCCGGTCCATACCTCAACAAATAACCTTTCAATAAAAAAGTATTTGGTAGTAAATAAGACAAATCTGAACTAAATCACATAAATTACTAAATAACTTCAATCCTGCAGTCCCTTCTGGGTTTAATTACAGTTTTCATCATTATTCTTCACCAGAGTGTAGTCTTTCTATCTGTGCCCTTTTAAAGGGTTTAAATATACAAGTGCAGTGTTCTGAGAGTAACCTTTTTAATGTAAAAATTCAGGCAGTTGGGGTGTGTGTTTGAGACTCACTGGTGACAGGTATGTAGTGACAGCGTGTTCCTCTTGAGGAACAACGACAATATTCCACTCGACGGCCTTTCCAGCGAAGCCAAATCTCCCCTGTCTCTCTGATGGCAGGTGAGTCTGTGTCCACACAGCGATCTGACACACAAACACACACACCCACCCACACACACACACACACACACACACACGGACGGACAGACACACAGAGAAAGGAACTCAAAACCACAAAACTACCATGATGCGACTACTGCCCTGACAAAGACTCCGTCACACAGACCTGGACTGAAAGTAAACAAAGGTCTGTGGATAGAAAGATGAAGACAGACTGAGAGTTGAGATGATGAAACTGAGAGGCAGCCTGAGAAACAAAGAAAGGAAATAAAAACATAAAGCACAAATCTGGTGCTTGAGCTGGGTGAACTGAGCTCGGGGGATTGTCAAAAGTAGGAACATCCAGGAAATGTCACATCTTCACTGGCAAACCTCTACAGTGTTTCTGTTTACTGCATAGATAGGAGTCAGTGCAGTTTAAGGTAGTTTGTTTCCACCTAGTGGTCACAATGACGAACTCAGTTTGAACAGACTGTTCACACAAAATTATTACTATTTATGTATGTATGTATACTGTATATTTATTTATGTATTTACTATAATACAAGAAGCAGGCCAGCCTCAATGTATTAACATATTGTCATAATGTATAAAGTAAGAATGAACTATAAAGTTTAAGTTTTTGTCATATCAGTTCAAGGGTTGATGGATTAGAGGTGAAAAGTTCAAGTATAACACACCTCGGTAGATACGTGTTCCTCGCTTCAGCCTGTGAAGCAACTCCTGAGAATGAGACACAGAGACAAGTTATTATGTTTGTCTTTTAACATTATTATTTACAAGGTGTTTGTTAAGACTTAGAGTGACCCATAGTACTGAGTATGTTCAAGCTGTCTTACCCTGTCAGCTGAAGTACAGCAGAGCACAGGCAACAGTAGTAGTAATCTTGGTAAAACACTCATGATTCCAGTCAGGCCTCTGGGTAAACTGATGAAAAAAAAAATTTAATGAAGAGATCTCGCAGGGGTGTGTATCCAGCTTTTCAAAAGTGGGGGTGTTCTGGGAGGGGGAAGTAAAATCCCCTCTGAAAGTATTGTTTTAATCTGACAAAAGTGTGTGTGTGTGTGTGTGTGTGTGTGTGTGTGTGTGTGTGTGTGTGTGGAGTCTTGGCTGTGAGCTCTTGGTTTTCCCCTCAAAGGAGCAGTGTATAAGATCTGTTAGCATTAATTGAATATGCAAAACTATTTTTCATTCATCTATAATCATCTGTAACTATGAATCACTGTGTTTTTGTTATCTTAGAACGGACAAACCAAACACTGGCTCCTGAGAGGATCTTTTGCAGTTTTACTCTGAAGTAGCAGTTTTAATTTTCTGTAATAGTTTGTAAGAAATAGAAAGAAGGAAAATTGTGTGAAAACCTACATTTTAACAAACGTCACTTAACATAAGACAAAGCAAGGGAGGGTGAATCTTTGAATGAGACACTGAATTTGCCTGTAAGGCAAATTTTCTATTCTCCTGTTAAGGAAATTTAGCGTAGCAATCTAAATGCAATACTTATGGACACAAGCAATCTTTTTCTATGTCAGTGTTAAAATATCTATTTGCTACAAATGTTTGTAATTGTGCCAAAATCTTTGAATTAATGTAATTTATATTTGGCATTGGTACAAAACATCCTGGTTACATTATTAGTTATAAAATACCACCACAATAACAATAATATTCGCTATAATAACAATAATACCACATGGAAATCTATAACCTGTATTTTTATAGACTAAATAATTAGTTTATTATAATAATCTAATTGATACACATTTATCTAAAGTAATCACTTGATCTATTACAGCTACACGATGACAACAGTTAGACAACAGTTAACAATTTCGTAGACAATATCTTGTCTTGGCACCTGAACGAATATAAGTAGCTTGGCCCCTTATAGCCACCGTAGGTTGTTGTACATGCTTGGCAAGGGAAGAGTGAGGGAGGGAGGTATTCAGTTGGCTGCAATCTGTAATCTCACCACTAGGTGCTACTACAGTTATGACACGCTGCTGCTTTAACAGACATTGAAGTAGTAAAGAAACTATTCATGTAGCAGAAATCACAACAGCGATAAACAGTGCTAAAATCACAACAGTGATAAACAGTGCTAAAATCACAACAGTGATAAACCGTGCTAAAATCACAACAGTGATAAACAGTGCTAAAATCACAACAGTGATAAACCGTGCTAAAATCACAACAGTGAGAAACCGTGCTAAAATCACAACAGTGATAAACCGTGCTAAAATCACAACAGTGATAAACAGTGCTAAAATCACAACAGTGCTAAAACGGGCTAAAATCACAACAGTGACAAACCGTGCTAAAATCACAACAGTGATAAACCGTGTTAAAATAACCATTTCATACATACACCCAAAACAAATCCTCTTTTCCTCCCGTTTGTTCTTTTTCACTTAATATTTTTCTCAGAAATTAAGAACCATTCATACCTGGTCATTTTCTAACTCAAGCCTGTTTGCATTTTTATTCAGATCCACATATATTCTAAACACACATCAGAATAATTTCACCTAACCCCTCCTTCACATCTATCCAATCCTCAGTGCTGCCAAACCATTACAGACCATTAAAAAGCCATTATATTATATGTAACTATATATATACCCTATATGGTCTGTATATAAATATTCCAAAATATACAGTATTTGAAAGCCGTAATGAACAATACAAGCACAGCTGGAGGTTAAAAATGCTGGGACACTGGAGCAATGTTAGAACACTGGAGCAATGCTGGGACACTGCAGCAATGCTGGGACACTGGAGTAATGTTAGGACACTGGAGCAATGCTAGGACACTGGAGAAATGCTAGGACACTGGAGCAATGCTGGGACACTGGAGCAATGCTAGAACACTGGAGCAATGCAGGGACACTGGAGCAATGCAGGGACACTGGAGCAATGCTAGGACACTGGAGCAATACTAGGACACTGGAGCAATGCAGGGACACTGGAGCAATGCTAGGACACTGGAGCAATGCTGGGACACTGGAGCAATGCTAGGACACTGGAGCAATACTAGAACACTGGAGCATGTCAGCTTGACAGTCCTGAGTGGAGTAAAGCAGAGAAATCAGGTCAGCAGAATGACTCAGTTAAGAAAAGAAAGGAAGTCCAAGTGATGACCACTGGAGGAGAATAATCATCGTCTGCACATTACCCATGTGTCACACATACACACACACACACACACACACACACACACACACACACACACACTTCATTGTACACTTGGAGTGAATTTGCAGACTCTTTTACAGTACAGATGAAATCATACAAATATAACCTGTTTCTCATAGCAAACGAGTGTGAGTATGTGTGTGTGTGTGTGTGTGTGTGTGTGTGTGGATGGAAGAGTGTCTGCACATGTGATAATAGACAGCAGTTTTAGCTCACTCTCCTGTTTAAACTTGGCATGAGTGGGCAGCTCCTTACACAGCATAGATTCAAATAATTAATCTCACTCCAACAGGCCTTCAAGCACAGCGGCACTAGCAGACTACATGGAAAAAGGGGAAAGGCAGCTGGGGGCTGTATCGAATTCAGTGCCTTTAAAAATGATAAAGAAATTAACAAGGACATTTAAAATGATACTCAGTTGTTACATGAAACATTAAAAATGACATTTCACCAATGAAACAACCTTGATGTTAAGTGTTAACTTTCCACATCCACACATTATCTCTCTGTATATACATTCATATAATTGTATATTATAGTTTGTATGTTATTTCATTTTACATCAATGTAGGTCCTGGATATGTGATTCACAAAGGCACACATGGTACACACACAAACTACAGTCCTGTGGATGGATATTTTCTTTAGATAAAACGGATGTGGGACACAAGGGCAGTTTGCTCTGCAGGAAACATATGCTAACAACTGACATGAGGGTGGGCAGGGAAACATCCCCACACCCTTCCACACACGCACACACACACACATACATACATAAAACACACACAGACACACGCACAAAAAAACACAAGCATAAAACACAGTAGAATGATTAACTGTAAACCGTTATTAACTGTAAACCATTTTTGCTGAAATCACCTGGTTGCTAGGATACCGCACACCTTTTGCTTCTCTTCTTCCTCTTAATCTTTCTAACAGACATTACAGACAGAAAAAAGTGACCATGAAGCCATGAAACACAGGAATACAGCACTTCATGCACACATTTCCTGCACAAAAATTTAATTATAAAATCATAAGCTATGGATGTCTCACAATAACGTGTGTGTGTGTGTGTATCTGTGTGTACTCCTTACTGGGGCCCCAGAAGCAAAACAGTGACTTCATTGTACACCATGTGAAAAGGGGAGAGAGATAAAAAGGAGGCATCAACTCCAGTGAACAGTGATGAATGTGTAGAAACATGTAAGGGAGGGCAGCTGACTCATCTAACAAATAAAGGAGCCACACACACAAGAAACACTGCTGTGCCCCACTTTGAAGGACACAATTAATTCAGCAATGAAAAAAATGCTGTGTACCTGTGTACTGAATACACACATGCATTCAATATAAGTGAATTAAATTATACATAAAAAATATTTTTTCTTTTTAAATTCTCTGTCTTGAGGAACTTGTCTTGGGCACTGGTATTTGCTCTTCAGTTTGGGAGGTACCAGTTTGAGTGGCTGAGTGATCTCAGATGTAAGGCTTTTGGTCACAATATCTTTCCTGGGTTTTCTAAACACAACCAGCAGTAAGCGGTCAAGTAGAGTGACAATGTACTGGGAATGTGCATTAAAAGAGAAGGACCAAACCCCTGCATGCACTCTATGTTCTTTCAACCACTCACTCACACAGGAGTGAGTCTGTTGACAACAGACAAAGGCAGGGGTTTAGTACATGCTATAAATGTGCTGACAAAGACAAGCAAAGGCACTTTTATAACACAGTAATACACACATATGCAGGCATCTGTACACCTGAAGCTTGCCAACAGTGTGAAGATAACAATGACTAGTGTCTAGCAAAACTTCCAAAGTCAGGCCAACTGCCACACCTCACAATGGCACTGCTTACTCTACGAAGCTTGTCTTTGGAGGCCTGTAACCTGAGATGGTCCTTGTTTGTATAATTTTGCAAAAACATGCTCGAGTTTTGATGCTAAACTGTTGTTACTAAAAGTGCATGTAAAGTGCTATTTTAAAGATTCAGTATAAAATCCAGACATCTGAAAAAACAATGTGCTAAACAAGACAGAGAGGGATGGAGAGAGAGAGAGAGAGAGAGAGAGAGAGAGAGAGAGAGAGAGAAACAAAATATTAGGCAGGCAGAGAATCCCTGAGACAGCATCTTCATTCAAAAATAGCATCTTCAGTTATTTGAAAACGCACGTCTTCCCATATTCCCATATCTATTTATCCCTACCTCCATCATCATCTGGCTGAAATTGTAACCGATCGGCTAGTAGCGGAGCAGATGACTCATGAGATTTTCTCCTCCGGGTTATTATTACAGAAGGCAGTTTTACAGAACGTTTACAGTGTTCACTACAAGAACCACTGTTATATTTATTAACTGCTTGCACTCTTGTAAACTAACGTTTTAGCAACTGTGCAGCAACGGATGCCGTGCGCTCCGGTATAAGTAGCTTTACGCTGTCAAATCACAAGCTCAGGAAACATATTTCATAAAACCCTTGCAAATTATAAAATTGGTCTAAAGTTAAATATATATAGATATATATTAAATATATATACTAAAGTTAAATATATATACTTGCTAATTGTCTGAAGCACATGTTAAATGAAATGAAATAAGTAAGGTTAAGGTTCGTTGGAAACCTAAACTGTGTGGACTCCTTACCTTCCAGCGTCGCTTTTGAGTCTTTCCACGGAAAACAGATGAAATTCCACAGGTACGCTCTCGCAGAACTTCTTCCTATCTCTGAGTTCTGACAAAGTACCTCAGATTATTTATCTGAGACTCTGTTCTGGTCGGAAAGGGAGGTCGCAAATAGCGTCTAGCGAGCACTCCCGCTGATGGTACGTCCTGGGCGGAGTTGGGGATTGTCCCGAGGGCCTCTTGGTTTGTGTCAGGTTTCCTGATGTAGGCATGAACGTGATGTTATATCGTACTATATCGTACTACGGTTTTAAGGTTTTTACAATACCTGAATTATATTAAGTTAATAAATAACATGTAGATATTAATTTATGGCTTCACTACCTCAGTGTTAACTGTTACGTTTCTTTTATCTAAGTCAAAATGCCATCATATTTGTTATTGTTTGTTTTTTATCTGTTAGATGTACTATATGAATAGGAAACGATGTAGAACCGATCCTGAATCACACAGCTTTTGAAAAGCAGAAAAAGGAAAGTTTGTTTCTTAGTTGCGTGAGGCTTTAAATCCCCAGTGCACTTAGTGACTGTGTTGGGGGAAGGGTGTTTAGGGTGAAGATGGGTGTGGAGGGTGTTTAGGGTGAAGATGGGTGTGGAGGGTGTTTAGGGTGAGTATGGATGTGTTGGGTGTTTAGGGTGGGTATGGGTATGTTGTGGTATATTTAAAGTAAGTATGGGTGTTTAGGGTGAGTATGGGTATGTTAGGGGAAATAACCCCCCCCCCCCCCCCCAGGTCTTTGGTTCCTCTCAACGTTTCTTCCTCACGCTCTTAGCCAGTTTTTCCTTGCCACTGTCCTTTCCTTGCCTTGGCTTGATCACTGGGGGCTTGGACCCGGACACATGGAAAGCTGCTTTGAGACAACATCTGTTGTAAATGGCCCTATATAAGTAAAAGTGATTTGATTTTGATTTGATTTGAGGGGATGTTCAGGGTGAGTATGGGTGTTGGGGGTGTTTAGGATGATTATGGTTGTGCGGGTGTTTAGGGTGAGTTTGGGTGTGTTCAGGGATGTTTAGGGTGAGTATGCATGTGTTGGGGAGTGTTGTGGCTGGGTATGGGTGTATATGTTTGTGCGACTAGTAGATGCTGGGCCACACCACATCATGGCCGTAACAAGCCCTAGCTAGTAGAGTCACATTTCTTTGGGTTTCCAGAATGCAATCATTCCATGCCTCATCTCTCTAAAAACCCTGTTAGGAAAGGATAAATGCAGATCTCTGCAAAAGCTATTCATAGTGTGCTGGCAAAGGAGGAAATAGGACTTTGCTATGGGGTCTGGTCTGGTCTGGATGTGGAGTTAATGAGTGCTCTCTCCAAACAGAGATGGCCAGCTCTCATATGTGTGACTTTAAAGACAGTTTCAGTCTGACACAACAAGCAATTTTAAACATCAGAATTGTTTTAAAGAATACTTAAAGCTGCGGATCCAATTATATATCCCCCCTCACTGACACAAAGCAACTTTCCCTGTTAAGAATAATTAAGCCAAGATGCTGAGAGCACGTTTTTGGACACTGACTCATAGGCTAATAGTTTCTACCACCACGTTATAACTACAGGGAGGTGAGTGTAGTGCACTGGAGAGGAAACGTCAGAAGGTTAGCGCAAAGGTCTCACTCTGCTGGAATGCTGTGCGTTCAGCCTCTCAAGAGTTAGTTTAGTTGCTCAAAGAATTTATTTCTTTTTTTATATGTCAGAGGAAAACTCCCACTCTAACCAAACAGAAATTTCCTCAGAATTTTGTAAGCTTTTTTTGGGCTCTTATATATTTCTGGTATATATTTGTATATTGTGACTTTAAAGTAAATAACTACTGAGAAAAATTCAGTAGATTCTTTTAAATAAACCACATGAACCCGCATAATAGAAAATGAAATAAAGAACTAATGAACGAGATATGAAAGACTCATCAGAGAAATGAGGGGAAAAGAGGCATACAAGAATAGAACATTATCAAATCTGATTGGCCTGCCAAGTAAAGACTTACATTATGTAATGTATTACATTAACTAATACACCTTTACAGTAAAGTATGTATCAGAATGAAAATTTCAGTGTACTGTGACTCAAGCAAGTTTGTATTTTAGATAGTGTTAAACACCGGCAATTCCATGATATCAGTGCACAGTGCACACCTTAACAGGAAACTGCTGCATAAACACAGTAGAAGTAGTTTATGGCATTTTAGCTGAACACCACTTCACGATCAGCGTCATTCACAGGATCAAGTATAACCAAAGCTCTAGCAAGGGCTGTTCCTATTTGTCACAATCACACTGCATGAGCGACCAAAGACGCATTTCAAATGTGGAAAATACCAAATTGAGTGAAGTTGTGCATTTAAAAGCCTCTGACTGAGGTTGATTTGTTTACTGATGTTTATCCGCTCACCAGATGGAAATTTCAGAGAGATTACATAAATTCACTTGTTACGCAATGTTTGGCTGTCTTTAAGAGATAACAGTACTCAAAGACATCAAAAAGTTATTGTTATTTTCATATGGCCAAAGTTATTTGCCTAGATATAAAGATACCCATTTTTGGTATCATAGAAATGTTAGAACTGAGAGAATTAGGAGATGATCTGAGATTATTATGGATTATTATCTCATAGAATCATAGAAAATCAGAATCAGAATCAGAAGATAAAATAGATATTATAAAGAAAACGAAAAACACGAACGGGAGCGACTGTAACTGGCAGCATGCACTCTCGCGCATGTGCACATTATCGTATCATCATATAATATATATCGTAAAATCATATAATATATTAACAATTCCAGTGAATTCCAGTCAATCAGGTCACATTTACTTGGGAACAAAACTGCAGGACTCTACGCAGACCAGACTAGAAATGATGATAAACAATGTTTGAATAATTAAATCAGAGATCAGGACAGTTTCACTGAAATGTTGATGAAGACTTGGTATCATGCTGACCAAAGATTCTCTCACAGAGAGAAGCTGCAAGAGAACCTAGCATTCAAGCAGAATCAGGCCTAAGGTGTGTGGATTTGTGTCCACACTTAGGGTGTGAGCACAGGAATAACGCACTTGTTTGCCTCATAAGGAAATAACCACATAGTGCCTGCTGAGTGATGAAGAAAGGACCGTGTAGCTGTTTAGTGTAGCTAAGGCCTGTGAATCTTTCAGTGTATACATATCAGCTACTGCCACACATTCACACCTTAGTGTTTTCTCCTCCTGTCTGATATTATTGAATTGTGAGGATTTGTACAGTACTCATTTGATGGCCAATACTATAACCTTGAACATCACAATTGGTATGATTTAACTACAAAGGAAATCTGGTTAAATCTTCTTGACTGGTTGATCATTTAAAACGAGAATTGACTGGTTGATCATTTAAAAGAGTTCAAACTCACTACATGTGTTTCATTACTTTAATCAAGTCCTGATTAAAATAGGACACCTTATAAAGTCAATAAGTACTACAGAACAATAGTAATAAAGTGTTATTTAAAAGTTAATAGGTGGTACAGAACAATAGTAATAAAGTGTTCCTTAAAAGTTAATCAGTGGTACAGAACAATAGTAATAAAGTGTTCTTTGAAAGTTAATAGGTAGTACAAAATAGTAATAAAGTGTTATTTAAAAGTTAATAGGTAGTACAAAATAGTAATAAAGTGTTATTTAAAAGTTAATATGTGGTACAGAACAATAGTAATATAGTGTTCTTTAAAAGTTAATAGGTAGTACAAAATAGTAATAAAGTGTTATTTAAAAGTTAATAGGTAGTACAAAAAAGTAATAAAGTGTTATTTAAAAGTTAATAGGTGGTACAGAACAATAGTAATAAAGTGTTCCTTAAATGTTAATAAGTGGTACAGAACAATAGTAATAAAGTGTTATTTAAAGGTTAATAGGTGGTACAGAACAATAGTAATAAAGTGTTATTTAAAAGTTAATAAGTGGTGCCACATATTATTTCATATTATTTCACATTTCTTTTTTTCATTATATTCCATAATAAATTGTTCAACATCTAAATAACCAAATCAATCACATGCAGTATTACTTTATGATTGTACCAAACAGGCTACTGTTCTCTGAATATAATTGATAGTACATTCTACAGTCAGTCAGGTATACATTACATATTACAACTCATATCTCAAATTAGTATCAGAACTTAGAACTGATTATACACAGAATGTGAGCCTATTAGATCTTTCTAATGTAAGCAGTCATTAACTGGAACTCACTAGATGCCAACATAATGCACAAATTCTTGATCCGCATAGTTTTTAATTATTATTGAATAAATCAGCATAAGTCTTTTTTTGTTTTACAGCAGTGTTTAAGTTCTTATTAATTATCCAGTAGTGGACTTTGAATGTTTGACAGTGAGTTCCATTATTTCCATAACTTCTTTCCATGGTAAGGCTACTAGTTAGCGTTGTTTTATTTGAATGTTACAGAAAATATCTTTGAGAAGTGCTCAGGCAGTCGTGTGAGAACATTTAGCCTGTGCTCTCACAGTTAAATGTTCTCATAAGTGCTTTACTGCTTATTTGTGTTATCAAACAGACAGCTACGTATCGAAATAAGTGTGTACTAATTCTTGTACTGAATATATGTTGTTGCAGGTTACTTTTCATGTCTAAAATACATGATGCTTTTTTCTTGGCACGAAGTGTTGACATTTCGCAATGTGCACAGCAGCCTCTTCTGCGGGGAGGGGCTTTTAGGCAAGGGGGAGGGGCCTGGTAGTTATACACGTTATAATTTTCAAGTCCAGTCTCTACTCCATGTTACCGACTGCAGCTTTAAAAAACAGTAGTTTTAGGCATCTGGATAACACTCCAGCTGTAGTTTTTAAAATGTACCTATCATATATACTATATGTCTATTCACCAAAAATGTGCCTTGTCGTGGCCTACTGTACAGTAATAACATCTAACCTGACTTGTGAGCACTACGGTATGTGTACTTCAAGAGTTACGGGAAGTGACTTTTCACTTTTCACAGCAAACGTTTCAGGAAGTAGAGCAGTCGTGGATGAACTGCGTTTATGTGAAATGTCTTCTTTAACACTTTAGTGATATTTTACAGAATAGTAAGCTGCTTAAGACTTACAAAATGGGACAGGTATTAAAAACAGAATACCCCAGTTATATGCGTGTTAACAAATTCCTGTGAAGCGAAGCGATTCAATTCGTAAAGGTAAAGTGTCCGCTTTACTGCTTTGTTGGTATTCAAAAAGTAGTATACATCGACAAACTACGTAAAGGTAATAGTAGGATAGTCATCTGAAATAGGAGAACTAAATTAACAACATTATTTGCTATTAGCATATTGCTGTTTACATATCTCGCCTTGCTGTTTAGAGAAAAATAATTTTTAAAAACACGTCTACGTTAAAGCATCCGATTTACCATAAACAGAAGTTATGAATACCAGTTTGTAAAATGTTAAATATATATTATTTAGACACTTTGCATAAACAAAAAAAACCTTTTAAAAACCCGTGGATGTCCAGTGAAAATGAAAAGATAGCTTGCTCCACCGGAAGACTTAGCAAAATAACATAAAAATTCAACTTAACGTTTAACCCTATTTTTTGGGTGTTTATCGATCTATTTGTTTTTGCTGTTATTGTTTTTCTACACGTAACCAATTTATGGCACTTATTTATATTCGTGTTCACTTCTTTCCAGACCTGTGGTGAATACTGAACCTGAAAGCGTGAGGTCACTATGAGCCGCGCTCCTCCCATGCAGCCCCAGAGCTGTGGCCCATGGGAACTAAAGGAGAGACTCGGAACTGGGGGATTTGGAAATGTTACCCGTTGGCAGAACAAGGTGTACAACTGTTTGTTTGTTTTTTGCAGATACAAAAATGGCATTAAATATGTAGTTCTGCCCTTAGGTGGAGGTTAAGGCATCAGATTACTTGCTAAGAATGTAATTTGGGCTAACTTAGGCAATGCACAGAAAACAGCATGTAATATCAGTGTTTTGCAATCCCCCTTATTTCAGAAGAACAAGGGCATCTGTATATGTAGCACCAGTGAATTAGGATTGGCGAGTGAATTTGTAGTTTGAGCTGTCTTTTAAATGGCTAGGAGATTGTATTACAGGTGTTGTATTACAGATATAGACTAGCCATCAGTTTGCATGAGCAGTTTGCATGTTTTTACTTTCATGTTTTTTTTTTCTCGCTGGTATGTTTTTGACCTCAGAACCATGGTTGTGATTGTTTTTGACCTCAGGACCATGGTTGTGATTGTTTTTGACCTCAGGACCATGGTTGTGATGTCTGCCTGAGAGGTTGGAGGAAAAGTTTGCTGTTGGCTTAACACAGCCTGAGCTAGGCAGACATTTCTTAACACATCTGGTGCCAGGGAAGAGATGTTTTATTTGGACACTTTGGGTTTAAGACTGGAGATCTTAGGAATCATGTTGTCAGAAACTGATCTTTGATGATGTGCATGAATAACACAAACTGCAAAGCGCAAGTATGAGTAATAAATGTGAAGATGTGAAGCTCAACTCAATATACATATTTACTTAATCGTGTACTTCTGGTTTTGTGTCTTAGTTTATTGGAAATACAGCAGCCTGCTCCACCTTTTAAATCACACTTTGAAAAGCTTAAAAAAGATCTCCTTCCGAATCCCACTATTGAATCTCTACAACCCCAACAATATGCTTTTTTTTGCCAACAGGAAATAGGACATTGTATCATCATTTTACCATGCCCAGAATATCTAGATGAGCATCCTCTTTTGAGTGGCGTCATACCAACTCATTGCCTGACTTGAGTCAGACAGCTGTTCACACATGAGCAAGTTCACACATACAAACATACTCACTTTTATGTTGCTCTGTGATTTTAGGAACACTACAGTGCCACTTAAAGGAAAAGTCTTACAATAGGGTTTGCCAAATATTGTCATATGAGTTCTGTTGAAAAGGTAAAATAATTGTTTGGAATCTAACTGATAAATACTAGCATATTTGATTTCTAATGTTTGAACCATCCTTGAAGGAAACAGGGAGAGCCACACCCAAACAATCCGATGAGACCATATTACAAAAGTCACATTCATAAAGCCCATTGAGAGCTAGAAATGGTGAGGTACCGGATGTGTTAACAAATGTACAGCCAGTGGCACACTTCCTCAAATCTGTAAATCTCTCAACCAATGATGACCATGCAGTGAGACTGACTGTATTTTGGGCAGGAGGAAAATTTCATAGGATTTGGGATACCATGCAATTAATTTCCAGTACAAGTACAGAATTATTATGAAACAAGTAAACCTAACAGACTTCAAGTAAACCTAACAGACTTGGATTTTAACAAAATCCAGTCATCCCTTTCAATATATATATAGTACTATAATATAATATAGTAATATAATTTTGCAGTTCAGTATTTGGTGACATGCTCACTCAGTGTATTTTCAACTCAGAAATGGATGTAGTTTGTTATCTTGACCAAAAGCCTCAGTATAACTTGTAACAGCTTGAACGATGATTAGTTAAGACTTTGTAACAAGCTTGTATCGTGATGTTTTCCATGTGAATATTGTGTGTGTTTGCTTGCGTCCTCAGGACACTGGTGACCAGATAGCTATAAAGCAGTGCCGTCAAGAGCTGAGTTCCAGAAATAAGGAACGATGGAGTTTGGAGATCCAGATAATGAAGAGGTCAGAACACTTTACTATTTCTCAATTCAGCCTCTTCACCAGTCACCTGCCATAATTAATGCAGTTTACAAACAACAAAAGAGTAAACGACATACCATTATATTGTTCTTTAAATACACAAATATGAAGTTGGTGGCAGTATCTTTTGGATTCTAATAGGTTTCAAACAGGTATTGAATTTGGGAACAGTTTGGACCGCAAGGTATTTCTGTCCTTAACACCTCAATTTTGTGGACTGATTTCCCAAAGCTTGGAGAGAATGACAGCCTTTGGAGGAAATTGTGACGATATAGTGTACAGAAACAGTTTCTCCATTTCCATCCCTCGCCCACTTAAGGCCAAATCTTCAAATCTTTCTCATGTTTTCCCATGTTTATTACAGCTCTATGAGATCCACAGAGCCTAAATCACCCACTGTTGTTCAGCTATTTATATATGTGTTTTAGGAGCAGAGGCGGCGAGGAAAAAACAAAGAGGAGCAGATTTATGGTACTAAAAGCAAAAAAAAAAAGCTGGTTGGAAAAGTTGGAAAGCAACCCCATTTAAGCGTGTAACCAGGATAAACATTTTAGCAAAGGTCTATGCTTTAGAAATGCAACCTACTTCATAAACCACATTATAGACCACACTGGAGAAAACATAGAGGCTGAGTACATTACTTTTTAATTGCCTTTGTGTTGTTCACCATGTTGTCCTTGATGTTTATTACATTCTTCAAATTCTTTTTATTTCTTCGACTTTTCAACAAGGAACACAGAATAACGCATGCCTACCCAATTTCTACACTTTGTTAATTTCTTTTCTGTCTGTTCTTCCAGTTATTACTTTATTAGTTTTGATGCAAGTTAGACTGTGTGATTTTTTTATTTATTAATATTTAATATAAATTCTTTTCAGATGAGTATACAGGCTGAACGCTACACCGAAGCAATCTACAATTTCAGACTAGTCTTCATGTTAATATCTTTATTTAGTATATTTATTTTAAACTGGATAAAATATAGTTATTTTAAACTGGATCAAGGAAGTGAAACTATGCATAGACCTGGAAAAACCTTTTTGAAAGATAAGAGGTTTGGATATTGTCAGACTGTAAACAGAAAAGAAATCCAAAGTTGGTGAACTCAGAGATTTGATGTAGGAAGGTAGATTAAGTCAGAGGTGGAGGATGTGGAGGTCCTAGTGGTAAAATGGGGAAGAGGAAGATCAGAGTGATAAGAAGGAGCATAACTGTTAAGGGCTTCTGCAGGGGAGGAGCAAACTGAAAACGAATGCATAGATTCATGAAGATCAGTAAAGGTTGTGAAGTACATATTTTTACAGTTTTAACAAACTGGGCTTTCTAGGTAAACTGAGTATGCTTGTACCATGTACGGCGGTGTATGTTAGTCTAGGTCTGCATGTATATGTGGTATTGAAGAGAGAGAGAAGCTGGGTAAGAGGTATTTGTTTGTGTTTTAGGTCACAGTTTATAGCTGTCTATCCCCAGACTTGGTTTAAACCACAAACCTAAAGCCTACTCCCACTCTCCAAATGCAAGCATAGAGCCAAGCCACAAAACTCACACACACTCTACTTTGAGAAGATCCAGAGCTATTCCATAGCACACAAACCCTTTCTTCAGATACATTCACTTTTAAAGCACAAAGATATTTCTTTTTATGTTGAGCTAAGCCACTCGAACAGATGGACTTGAGCTGCAAAAAAAAACAAATTCTCTAAGATGAACACGACTCCCTCAGGAAAATACTGTTTTATTCCAGTTGTTATTAAAATAAAAACCACATTAATTAAAAATTGAAAGTTCATTTAGATGCCATTTATATGGTCTAAGGAACCATGACAAATAAAAGGCAAACTGACATTCGGAACTGCATACAGTTCTAGATTTAAAAACCTCATTTGCGGTTATGACACCTGATGAATTCAGACTTTACTGCTGTTGTTATTACACAACTTTAGGATGAGTGGTTGGTCTCTGCGTCAGAGATTTCTATGGGGGAGTCATCTTGAACCATTTTCAAGAAATCCTCAAACCAGGCATTCTTAGCATAATCCCTGTTAAAACACGTAATCCGTAATGACCTGTAGTAGTGTTATTGTGGTTAATTTGACTTTTGGAGAAAACAGAGAAAGAAAGAACCTCAGACATGGACAGGGTGAATATCTCACATTTTTTTCTGTGGCAGTCGATGATGTGTATGAGATGTTGACGTGTTGAGCATACAGGAGGGTGACAATAAAAAAGGTTAAGCATTATTACAGACCACAGTTAGACGGTTTATTTAAAAAATCAGATTATTTCATTATTTAAAAATCAGGTTATTATTTCAGTAAGTTCTTAAGAGGTATGCTGTTTTTTTAGTCTTAGTTTAACTGATGATAACTGCGGTAGGCTTTGTTCTTGCTGAATATTCCTGTAACAGGGCTGGGACGGGACACATTTGTCCATTGCATTTTATTGAAGGTTTATCTAAGAGTGTGTGTGTGTGTGTGTGTGTGTGTGTGTGTGTGTTTGTGCATCAAAATCAAAGTCAAATTTATGTAGCGCATTTTACAGGCCTTTTATAGATGTCCATGTTCAAGCCCCCTAGTGAGCAAAGCAAAAGTGACAGTGACAAGGAAAAACTCCTGCATGAGGAGAAAACTTTTGAGTGGAACCAAGACTCGAAGGGAGAGCCAGTCCTCCTCTGTTTTGCACAGGACACCGCAACAGGAACAAAACACCCAATAAAAAAACAAAACAAGTAATAAGAACAACCTATACAAGTTTATGTTCAGGGTTCCTTAAAGTCTTAGTTTTGTTTCCATGAATGGAACTAAGTAAAGCATGCCAACAGGAATAGATGTACGTGGCTAAAAGAGAGAATAGATTATTAGGCATGGTCAAATACTCAGTTGCGTAAAATAGAGGTATGTACAAGATAGTATTTCTAAATGTTGTGATCTGTAGTATCAGATGTTGTGCTGTCATCAAAGACTATAAGTAGAAATGACTGTGATGCAAGTGTGTCCTTAGGCTGCTGAGTTGCAGCTAGATGTAGGACCTCAGGAACAAAGCAAAGGTTTGAAACTGGCCTGTAGTTTGAGAGCTGGCATTGGTCAGGGTTATCCGTGATCAAAGGTTTGATAACTACTTATTTGAATGAATTTGATAAATAGCCAATGTGAAAGGAGGAGTTTATTATATTTAATAGAGGTTTGATTACTTCAGGTAGTATGTCTTTAAGAATGTGTGTAGGCAATGAATCGAGTACTAGTTTGAAGAGGTTATTAATGATATTAGTTCAGGCTTTTATATTGGAGTGAAGCACTTTAATGTCTCTTTAGACATGGTTGTTTTGGTCTCTGTTTTAATTGTCTCAGACCACAAAATACTCTTGAGTATTATCTCTAATGTTTTTAATTCTCTCACTGGAAAAAAATAATTCCAAAGGCATTACTACTATGTTATATTGTAATATGAGTTTTGGTGTCCATTTATTTATTATTGGTTTTATTATTGTACTAAATAAAAATCTAGGATTATTTTTATTACCTCCTGTTAGAGTAGAGTGATAAGTTGTTCTTGGGATAATGAGTGCCTTTCTATAATTACTAAGGCTCTCGTTCCATGGCTGAAACCTACAAGTTTAGTGTCGTTCCATTTGCATTTTGTCTAATGAGCATTGTTTGTGTGACGGGGCTAAGAGAGACAAAGAAGCAAGAGGCGAAGGTGGCATAGGCACGTCTTTACTTTCCATTGTAAACAAAAAATAGCACGAATAAACAGGAGGTGCATAAAAGAGCAGAATATACAACAAGTGCTATAACACTAAATAACAGTAAACAAAGTCACTGGGCCACGCTTGATAATGTCCGTTGCAGAGACCAGGAAGTGGCTCCAGTGCACAGTGCTGGAGGACTGAACCTGTGGGGGTTTTATGGGAAACAAAAGGGTGAAAGCCAAAGGTGTGCTGCATTAGTCACAAGGTGATTGAGAACAGGGGAGTGGTTTGGTGCGTGGGTGTGTATGTGAGTGCGACTCTCTGGAGCTGCGGGGACGGCCTCCCGTGACAGTTTTAAAGTGCAAGTTTCATTATTCTACTGTATTATTGAACACGTTTTCTCTCTCTGTTTAAGCGGAGCAGTATTATTGAGTGTGTAACAACATGTGCACTCCAAGCAGTTGAGTTCTATAGGGAGTTCTATAGAGTTTGGTTGAGTTCTGTAGGGTTTGTGGGTTTCCTAAAATGATAAATGAGTGAAATGTACAATAAAGCTACAATCATGTGAAAAAATTAGGAGAGCCTATGAAAGCCTGTATATTCTTTAACATATTTGGACGTAGATATTTAATATCAATTTTAACAGTACTGAGAGATCCAAGTAATATGACTAAACAATAAAAAATTCAGAAAAGCCTTTTTACAACTTTATGTAAAATGTAATTCAAAAAGAATGCAATTTCTGGTGAGGAATAAATTAGGACA
>JAOXYF010000022.1:957186-987996 GCA_028565775.1 Sternarchorhynchus goeldii
GAGAGGAGGTTTTGCTCTTTGTGTGTCAATTAAAATAATTGTGCTATGGATGTCATTTTAGTGTGTTAGCAACTGGAGAAAACTGGAAAAATAGGGTTTTCAGAGTGTTGATTCAGAGCACTGACACAGATGACCTATTTCTAGCAATTTGGATAATGTGCATAGAAGTATTGACTTCTTCTTGTGCTTGCAAAATACTGGGATAAGTATTAGTATCTCAGCTAGAGGTATCTAGTCTCTCTTTTACTCACACAAACATACACACAACAAGACCAGTCATGCATGTTACAACCTGCTAGGATACTAATGTGATTCATTCTCTCTGTTTCTCAGTATGAGTCTGCTGAGGCATAATGGGTCATTGTCCAAGCAGAAGAATGAGATGGTGTCTGTGCACCAGAGACTCAAAGCTACGCTTGACTTCTTCACCACTAGTCTGCACATAGACATGGACAAATACCAGGAGCAGAGAAATACTGGCATTGGTACAACACACACACACTTACACTTACACACACAGGTAGCTCACCCTTCTGTCTTTTAGCCACATACAATTTTATTAAAACACGCATGCATAGCCTGTTTACTAGCATGGTATTGTTTATTTGGTTTTTTTTGTCTTTAAACATAACTGCTGTTATTGTTACAGCTTCAGAAAAGTTATTGAGTGTCTGGCGAGAGATGGAGCAAACTGCAATTAACCGTGGCCAGGTACGAAACTGTGTCTGCAGCCACAGTAATATATAGGGCTTTCATATATTTTCAAACTTGACCACATATGTGCTGTGTGTGTGCGCACACGTGTGTTTGTGTGTATGTACATCTGCTGTGAGCGCGCACGTGAGTGTTTGTGTGTATGCACATGTGCTGTGAGTGCGCACGTGAGTGTTTGTGTGTATGCACATGTGCTGTGAGTGCACGCACACGTGTGTTTGTGTATGCACATGTGCTCTGAGCGCGCACGTGAGTGTTTGTG
Organism: Sternarchorhynchus goeldii; assembly: GCA_028565775.1. Taxonomy (NCBI): domain Eukaryota; kingdom Metazoa; phylum Chordata; class Actinopteri; order Gymnotiformes; family Apteronotidae; genus Sternarchorhynchus; species Sternarchorhynchus goeldii. Next base: position 958,163 of record JAOXYF010000022.1, read on the forward strand.
TGTATGCACATGTGCTGTGTGCAGTGCACACATTTGTTTTTGTGTGTATGCACGAGTGCCTGTGTGTACATGTGTGTGTGTGCATTTGTGTGTATGAACATGTGTTTGTGTGTATGAACATGTGTTTGTGTGTATGAACATGTGTGTGTTTTGGTGTGTATGAACGTGTTTGTGTGTGTGAACATGTGTTTGCCTTTGTGTCAGACAGAAGATGTGAATATGCTGGAAGATGAGATGATGAAGCTGCAGACAGATATAGTGGATCTTCAGAGACATCCATGGAGAAGCGGCGAAGCGCTGGAGACACTGTAAGTGCAAACATTGCATGCACTGGCAAAAAAAGTGCAAACACTTGCATATCCTGATTTTTCCACGCTAAATTCTAAAACAGATGAATGGGTCTGGTTTTCTTAGAGAAGGGAAGGCGATGGAGTTGTTCCGCAAGCTGAGAGAGAAGCCCAGAGGTAAGGTGTCTGTACAAGCTCTTCCTCATAGCACACAATCTAACGAATGCTCACTACTACTGAACCATTAGCTAACCATTGTCGCATTACTGTTTGACCACTTCAAATAATGCACTATTAGGTTAAGGTGAAGTGTATTTGTTTTATAATGACACTAGCATGTTTTATGATGCGGTTTTCCAAAGGAAAACATCCTAAGTAAAACACTATTACTATATGTATTTAACTGAAGTATAACTGAAAGTAAACAAGTACATTGCCTTCTGGGGGATCTTTATGAACTGAGACACTCTGCGTTTACTGTAAGTTGCAAGATTTGCAATGCACATCTAATATAACAGCAGACAAGTTTCACCCACACCACGGAAGTTGCAACACATTGTTCCACTTAAACTGTTTTGTTTTTGCTGCATGTCAAGTGTTTTGGTTAAATTGTAAAGCACACAGTTTATTTGCAACTCACAGTTTATTTCTAGAATTTCAAACACCTTCCTATATCATGTTGAAATACATGAATCAGTGTAAAAGTGAGCTTTTTGCAGCCATGGTGTGGAGTTCAGAAAGTACAGTGGGGAATCCCAGAGTTTAGTTTTTTGTTTCAGTATAACTCTCTTGTATGCTCTGATCAACATAAACATTAAAATCACTCACACTGTTGTGCAGGATCCTCTCATGCCACCAAAACAGTTTTGACTTGTTGAGGCATGTATTCCACAAGACCTCTGAAGGTGTCCTTTCTCACTTGTGCCAAGCAGCAGATCCTTTAAGTAAATTGTAAAACGGGGCATCCATGGATTGGACTTGTTTTTCCAGCACATGCCACAGATGCTTAATTGGACTGGGATCTGTGGAATTAGGAGGCCAAGTCAACACCATGAGCTCTTTGTCCTGCTCTTCAAACCATTTCTGAACAATTTTTGTAGTGTGGCAGTGCTTGTTATTCTGCTGAAACAAGCTGCTTCAATTGTGGTGTATCGTTGCCATGAATGATTAGTTTGGTGGTGGCAATGATGAATGCAAGGACCCAGGGTTTCCCAGCAGAACGTTGCCTAAACAATCATACTGCCTTTGTAAACGTACATTCTTCCCATAGTTCACCCTGGTGCCACTATATTGGAGGTGATGATCCAGTCATCTAGCCATCATAAATAGTTTTTTATCAAATTATGCTTGTCTATTTTTTCCGCTTCCAACACATCAGAACTGTTTTCTTTGCTTTCTAATATACCCCACCACTTGACACGTGTCATTATAGTGATTATCAGTGTTATTTACTCAATATTGTGGCTGATATGCACAATATAACTTAAACTCATTCCTGAACACTCTTGTCTCTGCCTTTAGAACAGCGGTGTGTAGGTGACTGTCAGGAGGTGGTGAAGCTGGTGGTCCAGGCAGTTCAGTTCTATGAGAAAAAACTTCGCGAGTTCTATACACACCTCAGGTTCGTGAGTAGCTGTCTTAGTTAAAACCATAACCAGTGTGAGCAACAGACATGTATAATGCCATATATTAACACTGTAGGATGTATGCTCCTGAATGTGTGTGTGTGTGGTGCAGCAAGACAGTGGTTTGCAGGCAGAGGGTGATGGAACTTCTGCCACGGGTGGAGGGTGTGGTAAGCAGCATGGCTCAGTGTGAGCAAGACCTGCTTCGCATGCAGGAAAAGAGACAGAAGGAGCTGTGGAACCTGCTCAAAGTGGCTTGTGTGAGTCTCATACATTTACATTTTAGCAGATGCTCTAAGGATTTAGTTTTAGTCTAAAGATCCCATCAAAGCTAAAGTCCAATATAAGATGTTAAATAAACATCAACACAATGCAAAAACATAAAAAGTATGTTTTATGTCTACCGAAGTCCATATATGTGCTTGTGCTTATATGTGGAAAGCGTTTGTCACTAATGGTTTTATTCGGGTGGTTTCCAGAGCAAGGTTCGGAGTCCTGTGAGTGGAAGTCCAGATGGAGGGCGGACCCCACCATCCTCTGCTCCTCTACCTCCTAGCAACCTCTCTATTCTGCCCCAAACGTGGGTACATGTGTAAAGGTGGATGTGCTTTTCAGTTGCTGTGGATAGTAGAAGTTAGAAGTTTTATGTGACTAGTGAACTAGGTTTGTGATATACCATATATATATACTTATTAACTACTTTTTTAGGTACTACTCTATGCCTACTTTACTTTAGTCAATTTTCCATCACAGGTGACCAATCCTGACAGTTATCATACTCAGAATTTAGAGGATACCTGATGGTAATGCACAGTTATTCCAGGGTTCCACCAGGTTTTCATGGAAGCATGAGGTTTAACTAATAAGGTTCAAAGTGTTATTACAAATTCATATTAACATATTCATATTAACAACATCTCAGTATTATCTGCCTGTGGCCCAATAAACGTAAACGTCATAAACGTCTGAGGTGACAGAAATTTGTGAATTACAATTCAGAATTGTAATTTAGATTTGACAGTAAATTAGGACGGACTATTATGAGCAGATGTAGATTAGGTGTCACCAATTGTATTTGTATTGTAGTTATTTCTCCACTATTTCTTAAGCTCTAATATGTGTTATGCATATACAGGGAAGAGTCTTTCACCGTTATTGAAGAAAGCAAGACATTTGAAAACCGGTTGCAAAGTCTAGTGCAGGAGACCATTAGGGAGACAGAAACCAACATGCAGGTATTCTCACATACAAAACACATTTTTGCACGCACAAACATGTCTATTAAATACTTCTTTTAAATGTTTTTATGCCTTAACTGTTGATTTCTCTTTCTCAGATGCTACAAGAATGGACGTGGCTCAGTGGAGGCCAGGATCTCTCCTGATATTACAAGATTACAACTGTGGATCTCTCCTGATATTACAAGATTACAACTGTGGATCTCTCCTGATATTAACATCAGGCATATTTGAATGTGTTCATATCCATAAACAGTGGATCTCTCTTGCCTCCCAGTGGAAAAAAGATGCTCATTGCAAGGCAACGTTGGAATGTTTCAGACCCCTTTGTATTGTGTTCAGTGAAATTTGATTTCTTTAGAAGTGTATAGGTAAATGTGCATATTCTACAATCCTGGGTAATGAACTGACAGATTGGTTTTGCACATGAAAATGTTTGTAATAAGTAAAACAGTTCATTAGATTTCATATCTAAGAATAAAGTTCACTTTTACAGCTTACATTTCATACTGTCAAATTCAAACGTTTGTCACGGAGACGCTTCTTTTAAACATGAATCAGGAGATGTTTAACTGATCCAACATTCCTCTTTATTGGTTTCCACAGCATAAGTTTGTCAGTGTCTTCATCTAGTCAGCACAATCAAAATAAAACATGTATGAGTTTTTATAGAAAACAAGACTATGAACCCATCTCCTCCCAAAATAGAAAACCAAAATAAAAGATTAAATATTCTACATTTGGCAACGGAAATAACAGAAACAAAGCAATTTGTCTGAACAGGAGTGGAAAGGGATTTCCTGTTAGAAGAGGGTTCTATTGCCACTCCAACAGTCCCACTGAAAGAGTTGCCTTAAATGCTCTACACAAGACAAGAAATGACATTCACGTTAGAAATGACACCAGTAAACGTCTTGTGACCACACCCTTTTGTCCTGAACAACTGGAAAAATGCAGGTTAATTCCATAGATTGCACAACTGCACAAAATGATGGGTTCAAATTAGAACACAGAATAATACAGGCAACACATAAGCCCTGCACATTTACATCCGGACTCAGCACAGTAGGGATAGAAAAAAAAAGTAGAGGCCTTAATCCAAACAGGAACCACCAAAATGAAAGGAAAGGGGTGTTCATATGCCTAGTGGACTATTCAATAACTAAAGGTTGCTGAGATCTGAAGCAAATTTGCAATTGACTGGTGGTGGTGGTGGAGATTGGGACCGTGTGTTTTTGCAGGTGTTGGTTGTCATGTGGTCAGTTTCTCTATTTCCATCTGTGTCTCTAGTATTCTGGCTCCTCGCTTCATCTTTACACCTCCAGTTCGAATCCCATGCCCACCTTGTGCCCGCCAGCATGAAAATTCTTTGCATCAACCAGGGCAGAGAGAGTGAGCTTCACACCTTAGGGAAATGGAGAGAACCGAGGCTTAGAACATGGTCACATCGGCAATCACCACACATACACACACACACACTCCAGAGATGGTTACCTGGCCGCAGAGCTTGTGTGTATCCCACTCCAACAAGACTAGCGTTGTTTACTTTTGCCTGAAAAGAATCACACAGTGTTACCACACATCTCTCCACATTGGTTTTAAGGTAGTGTTCTAGGGAACAGCTCTGTCGATGGTACTATTAAAATATGCAGGTTAGAACCGAGTTGTGGAGTGGTGTAGTTGTTTATGGTCTTCAGGGGACTAAAGGGTGAAGGTAACAGTCCTGGTGTTTTTTTTTTTTTACTTAAATGCTGTTTTGGGGGAAATTGAGTGAGTGTTGTTTTAAAGACTTACAGAGATGGATGTATCCTTATCCAGCTGGTATTTGGCAGCAATACCGAAGCGCGTATTGTTGCTACCTGCTGTCCAGGCCAGGTTCACTGCTGTTTCCAACTGATTGTTCACCTTCTGGTATATAGAGCCACCAAACTCTGTACCATCATTACTTTAAAACAAAAGTTACAGAAATTATCATTACAGTGAATTTATTTTTAGCATTTAACAGTGAAATGTTGGTTTATAAAACTAAAAAGAACTTTTTGTGGTTCAGGGTTTGGTTTCCTCACACATTGGTATGCAGCTGAAAGTCACCAGCCTTGTAGCCCAGGGCAAAGTTGTTTTGAGACAGTTTGGACTTTGCAGTGTCAAAGGCCATCTGATAACCGGCCAGCCAGCCCTCATAGCCTAGCACTGCTGCAGCGTACACTGTGGGCCCAGCCAGATCAAAATCGAGATCACAGCCCACGTTCATGTAGTCTCGCTTATAACCTGTCTTCAGCTTAGCACTTTTCTTCCTAGACAGAGCGAAAGAAGGGCAGTGTTAAAGATTTGCATTACCATTCTAAAATCCAAGATGATATTTGTATTATGAATTCCAAATGTAATATTATATTTGTTGTGAATAAACCTTTAATATAATTCATTTAAGGCAGACAGAAAGGTCTTAGGTCAAGTAATTAAGCGTTAAGCCTGCAGTCTATTGTTATATTTTGAGATTGGTGGACATTACTTCTGAAGGGAACAGACCCACTCACCCGGTGTTGGGCACAAAGGATGTGTCAAGAGCCAGCTTCAGCCCTTTAGCCAGCTATGCAGAAATAACAATTACCACATAAATGCACAGAATGATGCTACAAACTTTTGTAAATGTCTGTGTGTAGAAGCCATTAATCACCTGGTCCTCCAAGGTGACCTCAGTGGTAAGAGTATTGTCAGTGTTCCATTTCTGGTTGAAAGTCAGGCCCAGCTCCTTGACCTTGTACTTGGTCTCCACATTACCAGATGCTTTCCCTGTGTCTGTGTTACTAGAGCCACCAGTTGAGAACTCCTGGATACACATGTGTAACAGGGAGAGTTGAGAACTCCTGGATACAGGTGTAACAGGCACAAAGGGGAGGGTTGTATTGCAAAGAGCACAGGCAATTTGACAGGAAATTGTGGAGAATAATGGAAAGCAGAAAAACATGAAGGGGGGGGACAATCCCAAAGGAATAAAGAAAAGGAAATGTAAGGAAGAGCATAAAAGAGGGGGGGGGAGACAAGAGACACTAACATCTTCCACAAACATGTACAGGACCACCTTTTCACGTCAAAGTCTGATTTGTGTGGGTAAACGGTAAAGTGTGTGTGGAATGAGCAGGAATAATGAGGATGGAGGAAAAGAGACACATTACAGTGATGAGGGTATTGGTCTTGTGTGTTGAATGGAAATTAAGCACAGTAATCACAGTGATAATCCACTAATGCACAACTTTTAAGCAGCACTGTAACAGTTTTTTTTGTCATAAAATATCCTGTTAATGATTATCTACTGGGCCAGTTGGAAGGAACTATAAGAAGAAATCCTCTGAAGGCAGTACACACTGATCCTCTGATACAAACATGCTTCCCTCTCACACTGTCTGCGTCACTTGAACAAAACACCAGTAAGCAAACACACTCTTACCATCTGACAGCGGAGTCCAAAAAGAAGCAAGCAAGCAGGCAGAAGAAATAAAGCAACACAGTAGAAAGATGTGCATAAAGACCAATTTGACCAGATTAAATTTAAACAACATTTAGTGATTGAAAAATAGGAACATGGTGATCCAGATGAGCAGACAGAAGACAGGTTGGACCATAAGCAGGTATGAAAAGTGGCTGAATCAGACTTAACCATTTACTCTCACTCACAAACACACCTCTTTACCCAGGCCTCAGGCTAACAGCTATGAGTCACTCAGTGATATTGAATGTAAACCTGCTATATTTGAGATAGGACTGCATAAATGGAAAACATTCCCACACAGTAGAGCAGCTAATACTTCTGCTTCTAAATCTCATAAGAAAAAAAAACAAACATGAAATTCAAGAGCGCGAAGAACTCACAACTCCACTCTGGGACTTGGTCTTGAGGTCTAGTTTAACAGTCCCGAATCCTGGAAAACAGAAGAGACAAGGGATACTGGATAACCCAACAATAGGTCTGGGAATCTGGCTTGCATGTAAGGCATATGGTTAAAGACACGCATTCCCTAGCCAGCTGGCATGTGTACTCATGGTCACAGGATGCTATAAACCCCATGAGGTGAAAGTGTGCCGAGGTTGGGGGGCCCAGAGCACAGAAGAGAAAGGTGTGGTGTCATCAGAACCAGTAGTCTCCTCCCTACAGGCCCCTACACAAAACCAGCCCATTTTTCTCTACACTTACACCATTAGCATTTCTCCCACTGAGAAAATAAGAGTACAGTCAGTACACAGACCAGGGAGATGCATATATAAACCTGGGATTCACCTACTAGAATTTCAGAGGCACTTGCTGATGAATGACCTCTGTCTAAAACATCATGTTTCTCTGAAAACCTTGTGTATTATACTGCAGTTTGTTCTACATCTATATCTTTAACTACAGTACAATGCAGCTACTGCTTGGAATCTTCTTCATAAACAAACATGTATGTATGTATGTATGTATGTATGTAAGAAGTTATTTAAAAAAAGGGAAAATAAATAAAGTTATTAAATAAAAGGGAAATCTAAGATATATGCTGTCTTATAAGTTGACTTACAAAGGCATCTCACTTCACTTTTAGTGTGTGTGTGTGTGTCCACTCACCATAGCCCTTGATGAAGATATCTTTGGCAGCTTTGCCAAGGTCAGAGTATGCAGGGGGCACAGTCATGCTAGCTGGAGGGAGAGAGACACAGAGAACACACTAACATCTCTGCAACCAGTCCAACTGTAGATGTACCAAGTCTCAATCACTATGGTTTGGCAAAACTGCATAAACCCCCAAATTCTCCACTAGTATTAGAACGACTACAGTCCAACACATTTCACATAGGTGACTTATGCCTTCATGCTACAATGCCGATGTGCTACAAATGCATAGCTCTGATGGTTACTCTCCCAGCTACGTTGCTAACACCAACATCAAAAATATAGAGGTTAAATTCATACATGCATAAAGAGCTTCAGTGTAACGACATCCCAGCGACAGTCAAATATTTGACAAATTGGGCAAAATTTGTGATATTTCTAAATATTCTAATCATTTTATTTCATTTCCATGCTCACGCTAATCCCGCCTCAACCCATAACTCACCTTTGTTCTCTGGTGGACAGTGATCACAGCAAGGCTTGTTCTTCATCGCTGACTTTTTCTTTTTTGTTTTATCAAGCTTTAAAGTTTAAGGCTTCCCTCCTTTCTTGCGTATCACTCTTTATGGGAGACTGAATTCACTGTGGATAAACACATACCATTAGCCATAAATATACCTACTGACGGTTCAGAGGCACTCTTGTTTCAAACTGACCTTACCTCAGATAAATGCCTTGATCACACACTGCTTGGGTAAATCTCTGAGGATCTGTTTCAAAGGACCAAAACAGGCATCATGTCATTTAGCTGCTGTCATCAGAATCAATGTCACCCACCGAGTACCAGCCTCCTCCTCTGCTTGCTTCACCCAGTCATCCTCTTCGTTGATATTATGACCTAGCTCAGTGATGTAGCCTGTGACACTCTCTAGAATATTATGACCTAGCTCAGTGATGTAGTCTGTGACGCACTCTAGAATAAAATATCATCTGCTCCTCCCCCCCCCAAAAAAAATCCCCATGGCAACCCTGGCCCGACATCTGCCGATAGGCAGGGGCCTGATCCCAAGGGGCGAGCTGATGAGACAGCAGCTTTTCAGCCTCGTCTCACACATCGAGAGAGCACACCCCGCATATCCTAAATTCTATAAATAGTGGGAGGAAAAAACTGGACACCACTCATCCATTGAACGGGGAGGGATTACAACATGGCAAGCGCTCTCCTGAAACCAGCTCTCTCTCCTCCATTCATGAAACACCCCCTTCATAATGTCCCTCATCCAACTCAACCCATAGCTGGGTCTATCCCCTTATCTACCACTCCAACGGTTAACACACACAAAAGAATCTCATTGTAAGGGTGCTACAGAGCAACTGATCAGAGCCATTAGGGAGAGAGAAAAAGAAAAATAATTAGCAAGAATGAGGGGGAAAATGAACATATCAGTATCTGAAACTGCCAAACTGAAGATTTTGAAGTGAGGTGGGTAGTACTTTTCTGTAGTGCCTGTGAATGATGGGTGACAGGACTGTGACTATAACAGTATTTTGTGCGAGGGGGAGAGGGGAAGATAAGGTCAAAGTCAAATTGAACAGGCTTAAATCATTCATACTTACCATCATTCTATGAAATCACTCAAGAGACTACAGAAGCGTGTTGATAGTGTCAATACAGAATTAGTCTCATCAATAATTTTGCCCATTTGGAATTTAGAATTCTATAGTCCTGCTTTTAAAAGGTAGTTTACTATATGGACATAGGTGAGGACCACTTTTAGCAGTTTTAGCATTTTAACGTAAATACAATGGTTGTCAGCATTATATTTTTACACAATTTTACCTGCAATGAAACGAAAGAAAACGTATCAAAAAGAATTCTGAATCTCCACTGTATTAGATAGAAGGGAAAGGTAATATTTTCTATATATTGCTTAAAACGTCTGTAGACTAATTAACTTTGGCCTGATGTCCTAAATTGCAATTTCAGGAATAGTTTTGTTTTCCATACAATTTCGGAGGTTCAGTTAAATTTCTAACAATTCGACATTTTCACTTCACAAACAATGCAACAAAGAACATCCAGCGTCCGACTGCGTTACCCCACTTAACTGCGCATGACTATGAACGCCCAAATTACGTCTACTAGGCAAGTTCATACTACGGATGTTTCGCTTTTCAGTTCACTATAACTCTCCTGGCACCTTCGGAAGCCACTGGAAAATTATTGTGGTCACTGCTGCATGCGTACAATAGCCTTAAGGGAGAGATTATTTCATTGCCGTCCGTTACATCAGAATCGTCAGAAATCGGTATCTGTGCGTTCACGATTTCTAGATCTAAATAACTTCTTATAATTCAAATGTTTTTTAAGCTTTCTTAAGGCTTGTGGAAGCAGTCGAAAATATACTGGGATCATCCTATAATATGAGATTTAGACTGTAGGTTCTTGCACCTCAGGCTTTTTCGAACGACCAAGCTTCGCTGCTCAGGCCTATGTATAAACCTGCAGTTTAAACGACAATAATAATCTCTCAAAAAGCAAAACAAGCATCGCGAGCAAGCTTGCACTACTAGAAACTCAACTGGACATGTGCGTCTTTTTAATAACCTTGTCTTTTAACAGCAGAGGCCTTAAAACATACAGACTGAGCATGCAGTTTAAGTGTCATGGAAAGCTGTCGTACACCGCGGCCCTTGGAATGCAGTAGGATGTCTTCCTACACAGCTTCAACGCCTTACTGATTTAGACGAATGTACTTTAAATCGAATCACAAATGGAATATTTAACAAGCCTGGTGTACCTTCACGCATGCCAACTGTCTAAAGTGACACTATTGCAAACATATCGTCCATTGGGACCTACCGTTTACTCCGTTACGATGTGCTGGCTGTGCTTCGGGTATCTACGTTAGCTCGCGTAAGAGGGCACGCTGAAGGAGAAACTAGCAGAACAGGAAAGATACTTACTGAGCATGCGCATGATATCGCTTTTCCTTTCTGCTTTTCTCTGATTTGGGTAATTTAAACTTTAAGCCAGCCAAACGGAAGCACGGATCATTTAAATTGACGCCTAAAAGCCTTTAACCTATAGGCCATAATTTTAATATGCTTAATAAATTCTTGTGAAAGAACTAACACATAGTTAAGGTCAAAATTAGCCTCCCTTATGAAATCTGATAAATCCCTTATCCTTCCAATGGTTATAACCTTAAGTGTTCATAGTTTGTGTGCATCCACAAGAACAAAGGCAATATCTGCATAAAGTCAAATGAACATTTTTATTGGTTTGCTGAACTGAAACAAACACAAAAAGCAATAAATTCAACCGTCAAAAGCCCTCCAACAACTAATAAGTGTGTAGCTTTTCTGATCCAGAACTGACAACCTCTTCTGGTAGGTTCCAAGTAAACTGGCACATGTCTCCTGAGGGATTTTAGCCCATTCTTCCTTAGCAAAGTGTTCAAGATCATGCAAAGTGCTTGGTCTCTGAGCATCGACCCAAACCTTGAGCTCCTCCACAGATTCTCAATAGGATTGAGATCAGTGTTCTGAGAGGGCCACTCCAAAATCAAGGTTTTGGTGTTTTTCAAAAAGTTTGACTAACTTTGATGCTTCAGGTCATTGTCTTGTTGGAAGACCCAGCGACGACCCAACACTAGCCTAGACTGGCAGCAGAGCTCATGATATTCAAAATATCCACAATCCTCTTTTTTAAATGGTCCCATGCACCTGTCTCTGAAGCAGCAAAACAGCCCCACAGCATTATGCTTCCACCAGCATGCTTCACTGTGGAGACAGTATTTTTAGGTTTGAAGGCCTCGTCCTTCCTATGCCAAACAAAAGCAGCATCCATATGCACAAACAGCTCAAGTTTGGTTTCATCAGACCAAAGGACAGTCTTCCAAAACTCACTCTTATGTATCAGATTGTCTCTGGTAAAGTTCAGTCAGGCTTTTATGTGCCACTGTAAGAGCAAGTTTTTTTCTTGGATGAAGACCACAAAATCTCCCACAATGTAGAGCTCTCAACAGTCTTGCATGAAACATCAAATCCAGAGGAAGCCAGTTCAGCAACAATCATCTTTGCAGAGGTCTGGGGATTCTTGTTGGCATCTCTGATTATTTTTTGCTGCAAGGTTTTGCATTTTTCATCACAGCCAGGTTTATTTTTAACAAACAGGTTTATTTTCTCTGTGCTTTGCAATGATGCAACACACAGCTGTTCTAGAAACCATGAAACACTTGGAAATGGCAGTATATCTTTCCGCCTGAAAATGAAGGTCTACTATCTTCTGTCTGAGGTCCAGACTGATTTATTTGTTTTTTGGCATGATGATGATGATGCTTCTTACAAAGATACAAACTTACAGTATACTACAAACCTTAGAGTATCCCTTTCATTCAAGTGATACTAACTGCTTTTTGGAGTCACTTAAATAAGGTTCAGTGCTAATTGGTTGCTCAGGTGTGTTTTCAAACCTAACTGACTGCTCAGGTGTGGTTTCAAACCCAGTTCATTTGTTCTGACACTTAGTTTCTTGGTACTTGAGGTAACGTCAGAACCAAGAAGTCTCTTCTCCTTTTTTTCTTTTTTCTGAGAATTTTATACTAAAGTTTGGAGATGGATGCCTCAGCCTTTCCTGTTAGCCACTTCATCTACCACTAATCTACTAGATGTTAGTGGCGTGGCCACTTTCAGGGGTTTCAGGCAGAAAGCTAAAGAATGTAGGAGCACTTAATCACAGATAGTATCGGTATGATATGTCCACACACACCACATTGACACTGAGTAGTGCCCCACTTAACGGATAAAACTTTGCTCAGCAAAGTAATGACAACCTATAGAGCAAATTTCATCACAAATAAGAAACCTCAACCCTGCATAATAAAACAATAAAAAATAATAATAATAATAAAACAAAGAAAGAATACACAAGACCATATTGCATGCATTCTGAACTTATTATTTATAGGCATAACGAGATCATAACTAGACTAATTTCACACAATTAACATTGCTTTTCTATACTATTATTCTACTACTATGACTTCAACCATAGTGACGCTTTATTGCGTGGTTACATATTCTTCCCATAACTAATTGATGGGATATTTAAGTTAAGTACAGATTTAACAGTAACACAGAGGTTAATAAACAACACAAGGTTACAAACAAGTTATTCATAAACAAAATAACCCAACAGTAACTTAATGGTAATGTAATTTGTCCAGTTAATATCCAAAAGTATGTTTAACTCCTTCAGCTCAGAGTGATAAAGTTGGTGATGCTCCTGGTTCTTTCTACTCCATTTGATGGCACAATGGGTCCATCATGGACTTTAATCAACTAAAATGTGTCTGAAGTATTAAAGAATGTGGTCAGTTCCTTCCCCTGCATTTCTCTTAGACGTCTCAGGGGTACTTTGATGTTGTAAAAGTAGCTCTGGAGAGTGTAACCAGCCATAAACCTCTCACTCTGCAATCCTGAGTGAGGGTGAGGTGCTGATAAACTGGGCCCATGTAGTAGTGGTAACCCCGTGAGCTTAGGACCAGGTCAGAGGTCGAGGAAAGAGTCATATTAGAGTGCATTATCTGTTACATCAGCACAGAGCATGAAGCATCATCAGGGAGTCTCACCCAAACCATGTTCTGTATAACCTCCTACCTTCTGGGAGGAGATACAGGAGTACCTCCACCTAATACAGACTGACTACTGCCACTGGTCAAACTAAACTTATTTAACTTCATTTAACTCTATTTATACTTACCACTCACTATATGTTGCACTCTTCTACTGTACCGCTGGACATACACCCCTCACATTTTTGTAAATATTTTATTATATCTTTTCATGGGACAACACTGAAGATATGATACTTTGATACAATGTAGTCAGTGTTCAGCTTGTGTAGCAGTGTATATTTGCTATGCCCTCAAAATAACTCAACACATAGCCTTTAATTTCTAAACCACTGGCAACAAAAGTGAGTACACCTAAGTGAAAATGGCTAAATTGTGCCCAATTAACAATTTTCCCTCACCATTTTCATGTGACCTGTTAGTGTTACAAGATCTGAGGTGTGAATGGGGACCAGGTGTACTAAATTTGGTATTATTGCTCTCATACTGGTCACTGGAAGTTCACCATGATGCCTCATGGCAAAGAGCTCTCTGAGGATCTATGTTGCTCAACATAAAGATGGCCTAGGCTATAAGAAGATTGCTAACACCCTGAAACTGAGCTGCAGCTGACCATACAGCAGCTTAACAGGACAGGTTCCACTCAGAACAGCCCTCACCATGGTCAACCAAAGAAGTTGAGTACACGTGCTCAGCATCATATCCAGAGGTTGGCTTTTGAAAATAGACGTATGACTGCTTACAGCATGTATGGTGGCAACCAGATGAGGAATACAAAGACAGGAGTGTCTTGCTACAGTCAAGCATGGTGGTGGGAGTGTCTTGGTTTGGGGCTGCATGAGTGCTGCTGGCTGTGGGGAGCTACAGTTCATTGAGCGAACCATGAATGTCAGTATGTACTGTGACATAATGAAGCAGAGCATGAGCCCCCTCTCCTCGGAAACTGGGCTGCAGGGCAGTATTCCAACATAACAACCCCAAACACACCTCCAAGACGACCACTGCTTTGCTAAAGAAACTTTGCTAAAGAGGGTAAAGGTGCTGGACTGGCTAAGCATGTCTCCAGACCTAAACCCTATTGAGCATCTGTGAGGCATCCTCAAACGGAAGGTGGAGAAGCACAAGGTCACTAACATCCACCAGGTCCATGATGTCATCATGGAGGAGTGGAAGAAGATTCCAGTGGCAACCTGTGAAGCTCTAGTGAACTCCATGCCCAAGAGAGTTAAGGCAGTGCTGGAAAATAATGGTTGGCGCACAAAATATCGACACTTTCACTTAGGGGTGTACTCACTTTCGTCATCAGTGGTTTAGACATTAATGGCTGTGTGCTGAACTGATGCAGAAAAATTAGTACACAATTTGATTGGCTCTAGATTAAACTGTTGTAACTCATTACTATGAGGATGCTCTAATAAGAACTTGAGTAAGCTTCAACTAGTTCAAAATGGTGCAGCCAGAGTTATAACTAGAACTAGAAATTTCATTCATATCAGCCCAGTTCTATCAGCCGTACACTAGCTCCCAGTTAAATTTCGTATCGACTATAAAATCCTTTCATTAACATATAAAGATCTGCATGGGCTCCTGATTATTTGCAAGAACTTATTTCCTACTATGAGCCCCACATTTACTAAGAACACAGGGTGCTGCTTCTTACTTGTTCCATTAATCAATAAGGTAACAGTAGGGGAAGAGCCTTTTCTTATAAAGCCCCCCAACTATGGAACAGCCTTCCAGAAAATGTCCCAGACTCTGACACAGTCTCAAACTTTAAGTCTAGGCTAAAAACTTACTTATGTAGTTTAGCATTTGGTAATTAATATTCTGCCTTAGATAAAGGCTACAGATCCAGGGGTTTTATAATATATTGAGATGCTGGTGCTGTCGTCTCACTGCTGCACGCGTTCACTCAAGTTTGTTGATGGTGGAGTGGAGGGAAGCCATAACCTCAGGGTGCCCCCAAGTCTGCGTTACCTTCTGGTTCTGTCCTTTTAGTTAGGCTGTAATAGTTAAATTGCTGGAGTTGCTGCCACGCTTCTGAAATGTCTATATTTTATATTCCATAATTAGTCCCATACAGAACTAACTTTTGCTGAGCTAATGGATGTCTCCTATCCAGCTTGGTACTAAGTAAGAATTGATGAGGTTCTCCTGCTACCTACCCCGGACCAACCACCTCCTACTTATCCAGACGCAGATGGAAGATTAATTAAGATTAAGGCCCTTCTCAACACCCCTGATATCACCCCCCACCCCACCCCATTGTGGTGCAGCCCTGGACTATGTCATATTTTGTAATTTATTTTTTGTATTTTTTGATATATCTTGTTGTCATGATGACCGATGTTGGTCAGAAGAGGATGAGCTCCCCCGATGATTCTTGGTTCCTCTCAAGGTTTGTTCCTTACGCTCTTGTAAACGACTCCAACACTTGTAATGCTGCTTTGAGACATCTGGTTTAAAAGGCGCTATATAAACAAAACTGATTTTGATTTGATTTGAATTACTTTGAGGGCACATTAAATTTGTTATACAAGCTGTATACTGGCTACTTTAAATTGTATCAAAGTGTCATATCTTCAGTGTTGTCACATGAAAAAATATACCATATTGCCAAAAGTATTCACTCACCCATCCAAATGACTGTGCACCAGTGCACAAAGTAAGGTCCATAAAGGTATGGTTGGCAGTCTGGTGTGGATGAACTTGACTGAGTCCTGACCTCAACCCGATAGAACACCTTTGGGATGAATTAGAGCGGAGACTGAGAGCCAGGTTTTCTCGTCCAACATCAACATGTGACCTCACAAATGCGCTTCAGGAAGAATGGTCAAAAATCCCCATAAACACACTCCTAAACCTTGTGGACAGCCTTCCCAGAAGAGTTGAAGCTGTTCTAGCTGCAAAGGGTGGACCAACGTCATATTGAACCCCATGGATTAAATATTTAACTAAATATTTAGTTCTTTATTGAGAAATATGGCCATATCTTACATCCCACTGTTATGTACTTGATTGTTTCAGGCGTATCTTTGCACAGCCTGCATCTGGGGACTTGTCTGGTGTGGTAGATCCCAGCCTCTACTGATGTTGTATTTAGAGCTTGTTCTTGTGCTTCCATGATTAGTGCCTCTGTGCTGTCTTTCAGTTTTTTTCAAAAAGCTTTTTCAAGCCTTTCGTAGGATTTTTCCATATCAGCCACTCCACATTCCCATCCTTCTCAGGTTTCTGCTGTCTATGGTGTATAGCATTGGTGGAAAAGGGCTAACTAAGCATTTCATCATTTAGGGCCATCCTGATGTATATCTGAATCTTTGTCGTTTCACCTTGGGTAGTTTCTCAGAGTGATGATTTGGGATGAAATCCTCCATGCATTGTGAAGAGTTTCCTTGTCTTCATGTCAGAGGCTTCTATCACCTCATTTGATCAGCTGATTATGCCAGTGGGGTATCTGATAACTGGCATTTTGTAGGTATTGCTAGCTCAGATCTTGTTCTTCCCATTCAGCTGATATTTCAGAACTTGCCTCACTTTTTATAGGTATTTGGATGTGGAGGCTTTCCTTGTGTGCTCTTCATGATTCCCATTTGCCCATGGGATTTTAAGGTCCTTGTAGCTGCCCTCAACATCTGTTATCATACGTCTGGTAGTATGATCCCTTCTGTTCTATCTACCTTGGTATATCCAACACTTCATGATGACCCAAGCTGGCCCAAGCTGTAATATTAGGGGTTTTACAGCACATCCATATACAGTGATGTTTGTCTCTCTCTAAAACATTTTATGTTTTAAGGATAAGTCACCAAAGAAATATAGGTGAAGAATTTTTTATTAACCAATGATATATGTTTTCATAAACCAGTTAAATCCTGGGAGATAGCCTACGTGGATAGCCAACATATAATACATGTACTATTAATATTATGAGGATCGAGGTAATGTGTGTATATATTGATTGGACTAGAGAGAGCGAGCGAGACAGACAGACTCACTCACTACCTCTCTCATTAGGTGGACCAAAACCCACTGGTACTGTGTCTTTAAGACGTTGCTATGGAGAAGCATTAGGCTTGTATGACTTGTAAATGGAGGTGGTTGCAAAAGCTAGCTAACTGAAGAGCAAATTTAACTACAGTCGCATTTATGCAAAAGGTATAGTCTCTTTTTGAATGTTGGTTGCGGACACTGGTCGGAATTTTCGGTAGACAGTCAATTGCAATATATCTTGACAAATTATCTTAACTAAGCTAACTAGGTACGTCTGCATTAGCTACTACGACAGCTATTGTGGTATAACCAGCTAGCTAGCTATAAAAGCTGTAACATTTTATCTAAACCATACAATACGTAATAAATCAAAAGTAATTACATGAAATTATGTGTATGGGGGTTATATGTTAAAATATAGTATTTAAAATAGTTGTGGTGTTCCTGGATAAAGTTATCTAACCTAGCAAGCTAACTGTCCATTTTTCCCACAATTCACGTGTCTCAATGAAAATGACTAATAATATTATTGAACGTTCGAGCTCATAGTAAAATTGTTAGCTCTGAACAGAACAAGAGTCAATAGATTGATCGATTGTAAATTACAATAAATTGTTTTTATTTTTAAAGTCACAATTGATTTAGTAGACGAAACAAATGCATGCAACACTCAATTTTACCTGGAATTTTTGGCGAAGTCCACGTAGCATGTATAGGTAGTTCAATGCATACTTTATATAATTATGTAACTAAAATTCATCTATAGGTAGATCAAAGCATACTTTATGTAATTATGTAACTAAAATTAATCTATATGTAGTTCAAAGCATAATTTATGTAATTATGTAACTAAAAATTCACTACACTTTCACATCCTCATGCAGCACCATCATGTGTGAAGGACCTTCTGTATTATCTGGGCCTATTCCACCAGACCCCTCACTTTTCCCTGAATATTACAAACGACCTGTCTCTGGTAAGAATTGGTGATCTATATGATTCAATTATATGCTTAAGAATATACAATTTTATAACTTAAATATTGCTTTATATTGTTGAAGGGCTGTAATAGTAGATTATTTGTGCATTACTTATTTATTCTTGTCTTTCATGTCCTTTGTCTCTTTTATGAAGCCCGAGGTCGTCTGGAAGGACATTCTTGGGGTGGATCTTTAGCCCTGCTGAATGGGCCCTTAGCTCCAGACCCCACTTTGTACCCAGGGTGTTACAGTGCCCGTGTACCTCGTCCGCCTCGTGTTGGCCCCAATGCCACACACATCCTAGAAAGAAACCAGAAAGGAGAGGTGGGAACCCTTCTTAAACTGGAGGGCATTTCCCTGACCCCTGGCACCCCTAAACATAGTAAGACTAAAACAACCTTTTTATTCCCATATGCAGCAGTGTAAAGTAAATAAGTGGGCACAAATTAATTGATTTGCTCTTCCGTTCAGTCAGCCTGCATTGCTGCTTTCTCAATGGCTCTCCTCTTCAGAACCTGCAATGCGCGATTATGGCAAAGAGAATGTGCGCAGGCTGCGAGAGATACAGAGACGCTTCCGTGAGCAGGAGGCACAAAAGGAGAGAACAAAACCAGTACCCGTTAAAGCTCTGTGGACCTCACCCAAATACCAGGACATCCCGTCCAGAGTGATGGCTCAGTTACAAGTAAACACATTGAATCTTTAGCTTTAATTCTTAACAATGCTATATTGTTCAATGCATATGTAAAGTTTTGATAGAAGACTGCTTTTTTCACAAATGTGTTCACAAATTACATTTAACTATTACACCAAGAAGGAAACAAAGTTTGTTTATCTGTGTTCTTTATCTCTTGCACAATTTAGGAGAAAACCCCACCAAAGAAGCCGGAGTGCCAGATGTTTCTGAGAGCTCACTCACTCTGTGGTTCAGGTGGTCGACCCAAGTCTTGTTCGGCACTTTCAACTGCAGCTCTGCCTTTAGCAGCCAGACCAAACCTTGATGTGACTGATTCAAAGGTGTCACACTCCCACAGCCCCTCGTACACACAAAGCCATCATAAACTGCATTTGCTAGAAATAGCTGATGAAAAACAGAAACTGAAGTCACTGCAAAAATTTAGCTTGAAACTTTTGTGCTGTACAAGTGTATTGTGTAGTGGTATTGTGAGTTGTACTGTAACTGCACTAGATTGAATAGTTATATTTTGATCCATGCTTGTGTAGATCCAGGTCAAAGGCTACATGGTGGATTTCGTCAGACATAATGCATGTGCTGCTGGAAAAACTGTACTAAGACGCTCCCAGTCCATGCAAAACCTGCGCGAGAAACAGCCACCAAGCAGTGTCAAAGGCCGCGTGCCTCAGTAGTGAGTGACTGTCAGTCTTTTATATAGAACACTGTTAAAATGCATTTGGACTAGTTGTGCAAGGGAAATTTTCTTCCTAATTTAATCCACATCTGCATTTTTTTTCTTGTTATTCCACCAAATGCTGATTATATCAATGTCGGTATTTATAAATTCTTTATTTCTGGCTGTCCTTTGCCTCTCTCCCATTGTTTAAGTTTGGAGGACAGAAAGGAACAGTGGCGAAAGGAGGAGGAGGAGAGGAAGAAGAATATTCCTGACCCTTCTGTACCTGCTGGGCACACTCAGATGTTAGACAGAGAAAGGCAGGAAACTCTGAAGACGCTCAAAGAGAGTACGTCTTCTGTTATCCATTGCCTTTGGCAAAGCTATTCATTTACAGAATGGATTTGTACACGTCTTTACAAATTAAGTAATCATTTGGAATACATATTGTTTAATGCTGACAAAATCTGATGATCATGGAGTAAATCCTTATGAAATCTTTCTTTTGCTCTCTTTCCTTCGCTCTTTATCCTTCTCTCCGTAGCCCATGAGTCTCTGGTAAGTGAGCTGCTGTCCCTCCCAGTCAGGGCCGACACATTGAGCATGCGAACCCGCCGTGCAGAGCTCGACCAGCGTCTCTCTGAAATTGAAGAGGCCATTAAGATATTCTCCCGTGATAAAGTGTACATTAAAAATGACTCCTAACCTCCTAATATTCTGTTTATTGCTTGTCCATTTCCCTAAAATGCATGGACCCTTTATGCATGTCAATAGACACACTCTAAAGACAATGTGTTTGAAAGTAACTGTCTTAAAATAAGTTTAGCTTAATATATAATTGTGTTTTTATTAAGGAGACTTATTTTTGAAAATATCTCATTGTTTTATTGACACTGTACCTCATCTGATTCCTAAAATAGTTATTCACTCAGAAAAATATGATTGAATTTTTCACATTTGTTCTTAAGTGTAGAATTATAGATTTTAGAACTTAAAATGCATAATAGATCAATCTGTTAAGTCTTATTAAGATCCATATGCCATGTGACGATTCTTACCATGTGGCGATTCAACCTTGTGTGTTAAATTATGGATAAAATTGTGCTGGGAATAACAGTTTTACATTCACGGGATTAACACTAATTGTCGTTTGACGAGTTCTGAATGTTCTGTGCACTCACAAACTAGCTAGTTAAATATCCCATATACCGTTATAATCTTTGTAAATTATTTAAAGCACAGACATATATGCAATGATCTTTATAAATTCACATGTGCTGATCCGTGATCGGCGTGCAATGAAGTTACTCTGGAAGCTATGTGTGGTGTCTCAACGTGTATAAATAAATATTTCCAAACAATACTCTTGCTTCGTTGTAATCGAAAATGACGTCTGTGACGTCCTATTGCACTAACGCTGCTAGCTATGACGTTTAACTAAGGCTAGTTGCTGGGCAAGCGCTTTGTCTTCAGGCTTTGACCATTAGCTAGGCTAAATAGCTAACTGTTAGATTTCACTATAATCAAGTGAATCCCTGCAGTTATAACTAAGAAATTTATATAGAAACAATGAGTAAACGGAAAGCACCACAAGAGACTTTAAACGAAGGGATCACAGACTTTCTCATCGGTAAGCTTTTGATTGCCCTGAGTGAAAACATAACTAGCTAGCTAGCGTTAGTAGCGTCGTGTGTTGGCTTATACTCAGTTGGTATACTAGATAGCTAAACTAATTTCTAGGTACCATCATTAATCGACTTTTTACAAGGCTGAGCCTGTTGGATGGAATTATGTTTTAGCTAGCTAGTGGGCTTTTTTTATTAGCCGGCTGGTCATATTGGTAGTTATTTTAGCTAGCTAGGTAGATTGCTAACTAAACAACTAATTGTTAAAATGTTAACTTGATTTAGTTACTAGCTAGCAAGCTATATAATTAAATGCATGTAGCTGCAATCTTGTCTAAGTTCAATAAGTAAATGAAGGCGCAGAGTAATTTGTAAATGAATCGTAAATGTAGATGCGAACTTGGCAGTGTCAATATAGCTCGCTATCTCGTACAGCTAACTGGGTTTAAACCCCCTTCCAGTGAGCCCGGTTAAGCAACGCTGAAATGCAGATAGTGCTATATTTGAATCGGTTTTGCTTAACAGTCTGTGTTACGTAAAACTGCCACTTTAACATTTATTCTCTGCAGAGTTGGCCAATTACGAAAGAAATGTCAACAGAGCCATTCATAAATACAATGCGTACAGGTAAATCAACTGTTTATTTACAGTATTTTGGTGATTTAGCTTTCTATGTGAATAAATACATCTGTAAAGCATACATTTTAATTCAATCTTTTTTTAGGAAAGCTGCATCTGTAATCGCTAAATACCCAAATAAAATCAAAAGTGGCACTGAAGCAAAGAAACTGGTAAAAATGTACCTCATACTTATAGTTTTGATTGTGCGTTTGTGTTTATGAAATGCTATTACTGACATCAAGAACACACGGTCAGACCGAATAGCCTTTTCACTTTGCCTTCAGGATGGAGTTGGTGCAAAGATTGCTGAGAAAATAGACGAATTTTTAACCACGGGGAAACTCCGCAAACTGGAAAAGGTATTTGATACTCCACCTCTATTGTTGAGTCTTTTGAAATATTGAAATAATACTAATTCTATGGTATTAACTGTATGTGAAATTGGAAGAATTTAAGAAAAGGCTGTTGTCCTGTGTATATTAGTGTTTGCAGTCAACTTAGGTCACAAATTAGTAAAATACAACAGAGTACAGTAACCTTCATGATGGTGCAAGTACCCAACATGTAATGGTGTTAACTTATCACCTGCAGATCCGGAATGACGACACCAGTTCCTCTATTAACTTCTTAACTAGAGTGACAGGAATTGGGTAGGCATATTTTGCTTTATATAACAATTATATATGTGTAATCATCTCAGAGTTGCGCAAATTCCTTAGATTCCTCTTTCTTACTAGCCCAGCAGCTGCTAGGAAGTTCTATGATGAAGGGGTCAAGACCCTGGAAGGTGTGTTTCCCCTGCTGTTTCTCAACACATTTGTGTTGCATTTTTTTTTTATTTCTCTACTAAAAATCTTTCTGGATTTTTCTCTGCTCTTCTTTAGATCTGAAGAAGATTGAACACAAGCTGAATCACCATCAACAGATTGGCCTAAAGTAAGTGTGCGTGTGTTTAATGAAGAAATGCCTTCATTGTGTTTTACCACTTCGATGAGTGTTCTGGTCTGGTCTGTGTACATTTGCGAACAGAACAAAGTGTCTTTGTGTGTGTGCGTGTTGCAACTTCCATTATTAGCCTGTAATTACTATGGTGTTTATATGTTTTTCATTGCATATGTACTTTTTGTGAGTTGATATTTGAAAATTAAATCGTTTTTAATGAGCAAACATTTTGGGCTGTTTATTCACTCGGCAACAATAACCAGTTATTTAACCTTATTGTTACCGGTTACTTTTGCAATAACTTTTAACACGTAGTTGTATGTTACTTAGCTAATATAATGCTATTATTATGTCATGTAATGCTACACTGCACTCGTTTCACTGCACTCATAGTTTACACCTGAGGCTTGCTAAGTTAAATTTTTTTTATAATGTACACCCATGTGTTTGCACCCATGTGTAAGGTTTAAATTTTTTTTTATTTTTGAAGTCAAACTAATGTCTATGACTGCAATAATCATGAAATCCCAGTAAAAAAAATTTTTTAAACACAATTCATGTATGTTTTACTGAAGGTACTTTGAAGAATTTGAAAAAAGGATTCCCCGTGCAGAGATGCAGCAGATGGAGGTGGGAGTTTTTGCTTCATATGGTGCACTCTGCTGCATGCAGCCACACTGAACTATAATGGTTATATATTTGGATATTTCTCGCAGGCACTCATACTACAAGAATTACAGCAACTGGACTCAGAGTACATCGGCACTATCTGTGGTAGCTACAGACGAGGTTTGTCTAATTACAGTAATGTTAAGTGGTTGTCAAACACCAATGACATCTTTACATGATACATAATTGCTAGCTCACAGCTGGACAGCATTATGTAAAATATTGTCTCCTCTCCATGCAAAGTATATAAAAGTAATACATTCAATATGATCTTTATCACAAAGTGTATGAAGGTAATACATTGAAAATATTTCACATCCACAGGAGCAGAGTCGAGTGGTGATATTGATATATTGCTGACCCATCCAGAATTTACTTCTCAGTCTGATAAACAAGTAAGCTTACCTAAACATGATTAATGTTAATGGTTTTAATTTATAGGTTTTTAGGTCTAAGGCATAGTTTATGTATGAATGCACAGATATAATGGTTTCCTTTGTAATTCCTTGCCCTCCCCATGAACAACAGTAATGTGATTATTTTCTTTGCTGTGTTTTTATTTTCTTGTGTTGTAGCCCAGACTGCTCCATGCAGTGGTGGAGCACTTTGAGTCTATTGGGTTTGTCACCGACACCCTATCCAAGGGCGATACCAAGTTCATGGTGAGAGAAATGTTCTGTTAGTCTCTCATTCCATCTACATCTCTCTCTCTCTCAATCTGGTTAGGATGTTTTACCATGGTTTACTGCTCTGGTAGAGCTCAGGATGACTTTTGAATTTAAATAGTAGAATGCCTTGAATAACGTGGAGATGATTTGAATTTCAAGTCCACAGACAGGAAATTGTCACCTCTCATTCCACCATAATGCAAAACACATCTTCATTATATCATGGTGTAATGAAAATATGTTTTGCACTGTGGTGGAGCAAGAATTGATGATTACCTGTCCATGGGCTTGATATTGTCAGGATAGTTTTTAGAGCATCAAGTATTGCACTGTTTATATTGATTTTATAGTGAGATTTGTTAATTCCCTCACTATCTCTCATATCGGCTTAATTGTATGCATGTCTTTCAACAGGGTGTGTGTCAGATACAGAGAGGAGAGGACGATGAGAATGATTATGATCACCGTCGTATCGATATTAGGTGCACGATAATTACTGAGATATTCCTTACTTTGTTCATATCTTCTTGCTGTAACAAACATTCTTTTTCGTTTCTTGGGTTGACCAGTATGTACTTAAATCGAGTATTCTCATTGTCTTTCTTTTTCAGACTAATACCTAAGGATCAGTATTACTGTGGTGTTTTATACTTTACTGGAAGTGACATATTCAATAAGAATATGAGGACCCTTGCTTTGGAGAAGGGCTTTACACTCAATGAGTACACTATCCGTCCACTAGGGGTCACTGGTAAGTAAAGTATAAAGGTTGTGTTAATTTTAGCCAAAAGTTTTTTTTCCCTTGCCATTGGGCTAAAATTTTGTCTTAATACACACACACACACACACACACAATTATTTTGTTCAGATTTAATGTATTTTATTTGCTGTTCATGTTGTAGGTATGGCTGGAGAGCCATTGCTGGTGGACAGTGAGAAGGACATCTTTGACTACATCCACATGAAATACAGAGAGCCAAAAGACCGTAGTGAATGAGGAAATATCGAGATGGATAAGCCCCAGTTGATAGTACATTTACAGGTGCCTCACTCTCATGGTTTCCTGAGCCATAATTACAAGAAGATATCACCTCAGACAGTGTTTGTGTGTTTGTGTGTGGACAAACGGATAGATGGGTCACAGGAACTTGTTTCTTCATCATCATCATCATCATTTTAATCTTCCTCATCTTATTTATCATGTGGAAAATGGAATGACTGACCACTTTACTCAGAATGCAGCACTCTACATTTAATCAGTGTCTGTGTAGACAATTTTAAAATAATAAAACTGAGGACTGTGAGAGAGGAAAACTTGGTGAATACAGCAAGATTTTAGTTAGGCAATGCATTTAGTATGCCTAGTGTTATTTAGCTCTTTCCAAATGCTTTTCCTTGATTCCAGTTACTCAGTATTTTTGTGTGCTATTGAGTTTTGGTATTTCACTGGGAGTAATTATGTTAAGTTTTTAATAAGGTGCTTTATCAGAGGGAAAGTATTTCATTTCATCAAAATGGAAGCCAAATGTTTTTAGACTTCTGGTGAAAAAAGATAAAACCTTTATATGTTCACATTCTTTGTTCTGTGTTGGATTTAGCTTTTAGTTTATGTTCTGGTGGTATGAGTGGAAGTGCTTTGTTTTCTTGTGCAACATTGATTTGCTGTCAGTAAAAAAATATTGAACAATATGTCCATAATGGACTGCTTGGAGCTTTCAATGAGGCTTGCTGAAAATAATCATTAAAATTATTTTCTGTTAGTGTTTCGGTGAACATAAAATGTAACTTAAAAAGGTCAAGACAATTCTGGATTCAGTTAGCTTGCTTTATGAAGCTAAAAAGTGTACAGTAATCCCTCGCCACTTCACGCTTCAACTTTTGCAGCTTCGCAGGTTCGGCGGAAAATATATGTATATTTCATGAATTTTTACATGAAAATATCCCAAAATGTGTAAAAATATATAAAGATATATTACAAATATTAAAGGAATGTTATAAATAATGAAATATTACGAGTTACAGTAAATAGTGCATACAGTATTTACTCTCGGAAACGAGAACCAGCATCACCTGCCTGAGACGCTACTCGCCTACATGAGATTGTAAACAACACACGATTGGTTGCTTGCTGGAGAAGCGACCAACCAAAGAGTGCTGCTTTGTATCCCAACACCTAATTGGCTCAGTACTGTGGCGCGTTGTTTACTTTTCGTCTGTGCGCAGCTTTCTCAACTCTGTCTGCGCCTCCTACGCTCGGCCATTTCACGTGAAGCATTGTTTGATCGCGCGTAGAAAATTTTTTGTCTGCGGTATTGTGATTGTTTTTTGTGGTTTTCTCGTTAAATACTGCAATTAATTCAAGCCCTACCATGCCACCCAAACGTCGTGCAAGTTCTACGTGTTCTGACATGGAGGCTAAGCGTAAGCGCAAGATGTTGACGATAGAGGAAAAAGTTAAGCTGCTCGACATGCTTAAGCAAGGGAGAACGTACGCGGCAGTATGCTGCCAATACGGTCTTAATGAGTCTATGGTACGCTATATCAAGAAGGAGGAGGAGAATATCAGGGCTACGGCAACTGTTATGTTCAGCAAGACGGCAAAAAGGGTAGTTACTCAGCGTAATAAACTGATTGTGAAGATGGAGGCTGCATTAGCAATTTGGATCCAAGATTGTCGAAAGAAGAATATTGTTCTGGACTCGAACACTATCAGTACGAAGGCCAAGTCTCTCTACGACCGCATGGCAGAAAAAAGTGATGACCCCAAAGGCCTGGAAGAAGATGACGATGATGAACCACGACCATCAACATCAACGGGTTCTCCCGGCCCCAAAATTGGATTTAATGCAAGCAAGGGGTGGTTAGAAAAATTTCAGAAGTGCTTTGGCTTGAAGAGCGTTTCGCTGCATGAAAAGGCTGCCTCTGTGGATATAGACGCAGCAGACTATTATGTGAGCCACACATTACGCGAGATAATACAAGAAGGGGGCTATGTACCCGAACAAGTCTTCATCATGGATGAGCTCCTGGTTTTAAGGCTCAAAAAGATCGTGTGACATTGATAATGTGTGGCAATGCTGCTGGATTTATGATAAAGCCAGGGCTTATTTATAAGTCCCAGAATCCCAGAGCCCTCAAGAATAACAACAAGAACATGTTACCTGTGCATTAGATAGATAGATAGATAGATAGATATTTATTGATTGATTGATCGATCCCTTTGGGAGGGTTCCCACAGGGAAATTAACCCGAAGGTATGGATCACAAGAAACCTGATGAGGGACTGGTTCCATCAGTGTTTTCTCCTGGAGGTCAAGGATTATCTAAAAGACAAGGGCCTTGAGTTCAAAGTGCTTTTGCTGATGGACAACGCTGGCGGCCATGTTGTCGACAGTACGTAAGATGGAGTCCAGGTTGAATTCTTGCCACCGAACACGACCGTGACGATCCAGCCGATGGACCAAGGCGTTATTCGTGCCTTTAAGGCGCTGTACACGAGAAATTCATTACAGGCCCTCATGGAAGCAATGGACTTGAAGGAGGACGACTTCTCACTAAAGGCATACTGGCGTGAGTACACGATATTATCGTGTCTCAAGAACATTCAGAAGGCCCTCACTGAAATGAAAAGTGAAACACTGAACTTGTGCTGGAAAAGATTGTGGCCTGATGTAGCAAATGATTACAAGGGATTCTCTGGAAGAAATTCAACATTCTGCAGTCAATAAGGCTGTAGTCCTTGCAAAAGTACTCGGGGGAGAGGGCTTCACTGATATGACTGCCGCAGACGTTAATGATTTGCTGGACACACACGGGCAGCCATTGTCGGACGAAGACCTGGAGGAGTTCACCAAGTCAGCAAGTGAAGAAGAGGACGATGAAGATGAAGAACATGCTGCCGAAGAGGAGTTTGGCCTGACGCTTGAACGCCTTGCAATAATGCAACAAAAGGCTCAAGAACTTCAGCAAATGGCCAAAGATTGGGACACCAATATGATTCGTTCGCTGCAATTACAGAACTTCGTTGATACCGGCATGATACCCTACAAGAACTTGTTGACCCAGCTTAAGAAACAACGCCAGCAACTCCCATATTATTATTAGCTGTATTATTATTGTACTGTACGTATATATCATCATTTAACCAGACCACTGAGGTGATATTTTGTCTACTGTACATACTGTATGTACAGTAGACAAAATATAACAAATATCACTATGTATGTACAGTAGACAGTACCTACTTTTTTTTTTTTAGGAATTCAAAACATTTTGCAATACTGTACAGTGAGTGTAAAGGTACAATAAGATAAGATAATCCTTAATTAGTCCCACAATGGGGAAATTTCCAAATACTTGCACAGAACAGTGTGGGAATGGTTATTAAGGAAATGGGAAAGGTTTATGTAGCGTAAAAGTGTGGGGGAGTGTTTATAAAGCCTTAAAATAGTGTATAAATACTTAAATAAATACTGCACAGTCTACCGTTTCTACTTCACGGATTTTCGGTTATCACGGGTGGTTCTGGAACGTAACACCCACGATAAATGAGGGATTACTGTATATGGTATACTTGGTTTCAAGTGTTTAACCACAACAGGTAAAAGTAACAGAACTGTAAAGACCATCGGTTCTCTTTTGCTAATATTTACTCGGGTAGTTCTGTTTTTCATGCTGTTGTAATTCTGTTCAGTAAAGTGGAGTCATGGAGGGTACCAAATGCTGCAGGATTTAACTTTAGCTGAATGGCTTCATTTCCTTACTGAGTTGATTTGGGTGTAAAATGGGTCCAAATTTTCATCTTCAATTAATTTATATCCTGAGTGATGAGGGCCAGAATCATGCAGATTTCCTGAGTGCAAATGAAAACAAGCGAGTACAAATGGTCTCAATACCACATCAGTTTATTTAACTAGCTAGGAGGACTGTAACCTACCCAACCTGTAACTAATATGCATGCATTTGTGTATTATGATTAGATATATTTTTGATAATGATATGCATTATTTTTTCTGCACTCTTGAAAGCTGAGCTAGAAGTTTTCCAGCAACTCCTGGAAAAAGAAGGTACAGTGTTATACAAAAATCACTTGCAGCTCAAATATGGATAGAGAAAATATAGCAAGTAAAAAGCAGTGGGGTTTTTTTTATAGTCCACGTAGTGATGTGCAAAAGGCACAAACAATGGCGTGAATTCACTCGTTTTGTCTTAAACATTGTGCATTTTACATTGTATGACATTTGGCTGATTGTTTATTGTGACTGTATACATCCTCAGTACAAAACAGAAATTTGTTCATTAGGGAAAGCAGGATCTTTAAACTGAATAAAGTTCATAAGTAAAATGAAGTTCATGGTCATAAAATTAGAATATCATGAAAAAAGTTGATTTGAGTAATTGCTTTTAAGTTTGATAACTGACAACTAACAAAAATCCCAAATTCAGTATCTCAGAAACTTAGAATATTACTTAAGACCAATAGAAAAAAAGGATTTTTAGAAATGCTGACCAACTGAAAAGTATAAACATGTACAGCACTCATTATTTAGTTGGGGCTTCTTTGGCCTGGATTACTGCAGCAATGCGGCGTGGCATGGAGTCGATCAGTCTGTGGCACTG
>JAOXYF010000022.1:988096-1021913 GCA_028565775.1 Sternarchorhynchus goeldii
GTCCAAGGCCTTTGTGAAATGGGTGTCTAGGCCACATCAGTGGAAGATCAGGGATGGAGAGAGGGGGTCATGGAAGCAGATAGGATGTTGCTAACTTTAAACTTAAAAAGCCATCATCAGTTGAGGATGGGATTTTCAACACTGTTGTTTGTATTACTAAAGGCAGACTAAAGTGAATGTCTGTATTAATGGTTCATGGCAGCATTAGCAAAGAAACAAGAGTTGCATGGTGAAATATTTCCTGTGGTCCGTAACGTGGCTACTGAAAGATCTCTCTCTCTCTCTCTTTCTCTCTCTTTCTCTCTCTCTCTCTCCTTCTCCCTCTTCTTTTGTTTTGTTTTGTGCTTGTGGTCTCCCATGCATGTGCTTGCAGTATTTCTAATAAATGTTTCTTGTAATTTTGGCTCTGAGTGTAAGGTATCTTTTTATATTACGTATTTATATGTGTGTAGTTTGATTATATAGTTTCCTATATTAGACACAATGATTTGGTCTGTAATGTAATTTTCATAAATGCTAAATTTAGTCATTTTGGAATACAAACGGTAAGGCTCAAACATCTGTTTTTGGTTACTCTCGCGTCAAAAGGTTGTAGGCTAGCGCACGCTGACACTGTGTAAAATGCATTCTGGCAAAGTATAAAATGGAGGCCTTCTTTGTAAAATTAAGGAATACGCTTAAAATACACTCTGATGTTCGCGTTAGTTGCTATGGATACAATTAAAGCGTCTAGGCCGCAAAGCATGATGGTTTGAAATAAAATGCAGGCGTAAATACTGGAGAGAAACCGTTAATACCGACCAATACTGGAATAGAGGGGGTAAGCGATAGCCAATAACAGATAAGATGAGTACGAGAGTATTCTCTGTAACACACCCACATTACTTTTAGTCAACCACTTAGCGGGAGTTCATCACAAGCGGTTGGACCAATTCATTATTCTTCTCGTTAAGCCGACACACTATTATCAGGTAAATGTATGCTTTAAATTATATTGGCCCTTAGTCGTTCGTTTACTTGAACACGTCTTACGTTAATTCAACTAAGTAACTTCATTCAACGTCACTTTAAATTTCGTCTTGCACAAAAGATGTTAGCTTTGCTTGACGCACGTAGGTACATGTATATAGCTAATTTATAGTTAGCTAGTAGCTTAGGTTAGTTAGCTAAACCACCAGTTATTGTTTAGGCAGCTAGCCATATTTTGGTCTTCTTATAAGATAGATGTATGTTACGCAGGTTGTGTTTTTCGAGGAATAAATTATTCTGTTCGCGGTACTGAATAACACTGAAGCTAGCTGAATTATTTTTTAGATATGAGCTAACTGACCGATCAATTTAACTAGCTATATAGCTAACTGTAATGCCTGGTAGCTATTTCACGTCTTCCCTAACATACATTGCTATCTGGCTAGAAGTATCACTAAAGTTTTAATGTAAAGTAGCTATTATAATGTTAAACTTATTTGTACCTATCCAGCTAACGTTACCCGACTACCTGCCTTTAAACTGTCTTTCGACGTTGCAGGATTTAGCCTATTAGTAGACAAAGGCCATCTTGTAAGCTATCCTAACAGCAGTTTTTTTTACAAGAAATAGGGACAGAGTGACCATAGCAACAGTAGCCCCAAAACTAGACTGGTGAGATTGTTATGCAACAGGGATGGAAGAAAAGCTCTCCAACATCCCATGTGCTGACATTATGTAACAACCTCTTCCACGGTGGCCGCTGCTTGGATGCTCCTGAAAGCAGGGATGTTTCTGCACGGGCCTGGTTCATTATTAAATTGCACAGGAAAGGATAAGAATAGTAAAACTTAAGTTTATTTATTTACGTTTTCTTATGTAAATCTGCTGTGATGAACATTTAATGAATGTAACTGTTATACAACACAGTGATGCTGAAACTGCGCTAGATTGCAGTCGACTTCTCAGCTGCTCTTGTGAGTGCTTATTCACAAAAGATGCTCGAGCGGGCATGAAAGTAACCTTATATTGTGTCGTGCTAAAGAAAATTGGACTGAATCGGCCCTTTGATTGCCATTCTGAAGAGCAGAGAATCTCTTCAGGTACTCTTCAAATATCCGTAAATGGCTGCTATGAGCGAAGAGAGGGGGTTGTGACCGCCCTTGTTCAGCGAAAAAATGCCTAAAATGTTTTCTTGGTTGCAGAGCAGCCATGTCTGACAGAAAGGCAGTAATAAAAAACGCGGACATGTCCGAGGAGATGCAGCAAGACGCTGTGGAATGTGCTACACAGGCGCTGGAGAAGTACAACATTGAGAAGGACATTGCTGCCTACATCAAAAAGGTAAACGAGGCTAGAATTATGTTTGTGTCAGGATATTTTGATATTAACATCGTGTAATTTGAAATTATCTACACATCAAGCTCTTCTATATTTTAGATGTCGTTTACAAGCTTGTTAACTCTTTCTGTTTTGTCCTCACAAGGAGTTTGATAAAAAGTATAACCCCACCTGGCACTGCATCGTGGGCAGGAACTTCGGCAGCTACGTAACCCATGAGACCAAGCATTTCATCTATTTCTACCTGGGCCAGGTGGCTATTCTGCTGTTCAAGTCTGGCTGAGACGGTACTTGACCAACTGACCATTAAATACTGACTGTACAGAAAGGCTGATCATTCCTGTTCTGGGACATGCCTTTTCCTGGCTGCTTCTCCTTTTGTTCCTTTTTGTTTTAAGAAAATGGCCATGTAGGGAAAAAATTAAGAAATGTGTATTTATTTTTGTTTTCTATATGCAGTTTGAACATTGTCACTTGGATTTTTTTTTATTAAAACAAAATGGTTTGGCTGTCTGAGTGGACAAGAATAGTTTGTCACAGTGGGTGCTTTTTGACTGGAATTGCTACACATGATTCTCAAAGAGATACAAGATGAATTGGTACATGACTGCAACTTGGAAGACACCAATATGGAGACACTCAGGGTTGGTTATATCACTGTATAAGTATGTTGGCCTTACTGTTATAACAGACCTTTAGTGTGTCTCTCTAATAAACATTGATGTGGCTTCACTATTAACTGGTATTATTTTGTTTGAGACTCCAGCTAGTGTGTCCTGTCACTGTGACCATACATATTAAACCATGCAGATTTTAACAAGCACTTTTTTTTGGCAATTTCACTATTGTGATTGTTGCATCATTGCTGCCAGGAGCGTATTTGTCAAATGTCAATAAATATAGAAATTCTTTTATGGCTTCCATAAGCTTTGTCTTGGAGCTAAACTAATAAAACCATTATCAATAAAAACTTTTTATTGATAATGAAATCAGAGCTACTCAATCAACTAAGGCCTGTAATAAGTGTCATTTACTTAACAATTGCATGCTCATAGCCTTGATATTAGTTTAGGAACAAACATCCAATATTAAAGCACAAGGTGTTACACTTGTCAAACAAACAAAAAAAATGACTGAAGACAGCACAAGCCATTGTAAGAGGGGGAAACAACCACACAATGCAATGGTAGGGGACTAGGATAATCTAAATATTTAGTGCATACTTAAGCCAACAATCTCATGAACATTGTTATGCAGTATTTTTAAAGCCATCTGCATTCATAATTTCAGAGAGTAAGTGAATTGTAGTAAAATAGTTTTCCAGAGGAATGGGATATTTGGGACAGGACCATCTGCGATGCAAGCACTGTATGCATACACATACCCTATTTATAAATGAACTGCAAAACAATATGATTAGGGGGTTGGAAATAGTTTTTATTAGCTTTTCTTTAGAAAACCAGTTTGTGTGGATACATTCCATTGGACAGGAAGAATTGGGAGCGCAGGTACCCCTTCAGCTGAGGAACCTTCTTAATGAGAGGCAACAGCTGAGAGTCCACAGCCTTCTGGTCCTCTTTTCTTTGCTCTCTCAGCTGGTACTTCTACAGTGAACAAAACATACATATTGCCACATCAGCAGAGCTTGGGAAGAGATGTGGGAAATTGTAATTTTACAACCCATTACTTGTGTGTGCACTACATTAAACCCTTCAAACTACACAATCAACTGGCAACGTTTTGTTACACCAATCATCTGAGAACTTGTTATTCCTGCATAGCATTAACATTTTGTATATAATACTTTTCTTTGAAAGCATTGTACACAAGCTTTTTAAAACATTTTCTTAGAATTGTTTAAGTCAAATTTTCATTAGTCATTTTTAAACACATGCTGTAATTCTTGAAATCAATGCTATTATTAAGATAAATAAAAAATGATCCCACCCACATTTGCTGCCTGTGGCTTTAAGGATCCACACCCTGGCTTTGATCGTTGTATTTAGGCATATGTGAAGAACATCATTACCTCTTTCTCTGTATCAAAGATCTCTCCCTCCTGGTGTTTGGGCTTCCTGAGCTTCTTCTTCTTGAAGTAAGCATCAGTCAGGGTCTTGGGAATCTTCACGGTGGAGATGTCCACCTTGGTGGATGTAGCGATGCAGAACTTCTGGTGGGCTCTGCGCAAGGGAACTCTGTTGATAGCCAAAGGACCTGGAGAACAAGGCAGAGTAAACTAATTATATCCACTGATGCTCAGCAGTGTTCATAGCAAAAACAATGCTGTTTAGGGCTGCAAAGTAACATGCATTCAGATAAATCTGAACTGATTAGTAAAACACTTTCAGGGCAGCAATATTTTAAATCCTCGTCATGGTCAGGCATGTTGGCATTCAGTAACGAACCAATTCTGACACCCTGAGGGGGGCTGCTCATTATTCGCTCATTTAGGCAGAACGTGAAAATACCAATCAACCACCTAACCAAATCAAACATCCTTGCTTGGCAAGTATATTTACACTTTATGCATTGGTCAGAAGCTCCTCTCCAGCATGACTTACAACTTTCAAATCATGTTAGAAAGGTAGGAAAGTGTAGTCAAAGACTCTTTTTGGTACAACACAGAGCACTTGCCAAGACGGGAAGTAAACCCTTGCAATCCCATTCCCTCTTAAGTCTTATTTCAAAGGCATACCAGTGACGAGGAGGAGACCACTAGACAGCTGCTTGAGGAAGACGACACGCTGGAAGAAGGAGAGAGACAAGCCCTTAGCAAAGGTCAGACACCAACCATCATACAGCATTACTTTACCTCTTCAAGGGGGGTAACTAGTTGGGAGAGGAACAATATAACTTAGCATAAAAACAGATCAGCTTGCCATCTCTTAGGTTTTGGGGCACAGGAGCATAGCTACACTGAATGAATTGCGTGTTGGCATCTTTTGTAAATGCATGTTTAATGGAAACAAAACTAAAACAAAATCTGCCAAAAAAAACTACACAAACTGGCAGTTTGCAAAGCAAATCTCCAAAGTCATGTGTAGCTGAACTACAGCCGCTGGATTCTGGACTTCTTTCCTGGCAGACATGTTTATTGTACACATGTTGCACACAACGCGTATCCACAATGATGTGAAAATCAGTGCGTGTGTGTGTGTACACACGTGTGTATACCTTGCCACGGTGACGCCCAGTGAGCATAATGAGCACAGTTCCAGGCATGATAGAGGAGCGTAACTTCCTCCTGTGTTGGCTGAAGGGCTTGATACCATGACTCCGTAGCTTACGGGGCACGTCCTCCGTGGGGTAGTAGCGGGGCTGCAGGACCATAGAAAAAGGGAACAAGCATGTGGGAACACTGCATGACAACACTACAAGACCCATGTGTTTGTCAGGAGCAGTACTGTGCCAAACTGGAAATATGTGCATCTATCCAACAGGCAAACCGAGGGTCTTCAACTTACCATCCTGCGCAGCCGGACAACACGGGTGCCTCCATTCTTGTCTCCACCAACAGTTTTGACCTTAGTTGTAGGAGGCCTCTCCTTCAGCTTCTTCTCGATCTAAGCAGCAAACGATGTCAAAATACATCATGTGGGAAAACTCTGGAAGTGTGGAAGCCTTAAAGCTCCATTTACTTAAATGCACACTAGCCTCTCCACAGTGCATTCTGGTTTGATTCTGAGAGGGGCTGCGCCTCATGTTGTCTACAGAGAGATTCTCACCTTAGTTTCAGTTGCCTTGGTCTTCCTCTTGTACATGGCCCGTCGGGCGAACATGGCAGAGCGGGAGTAGCGGCCGATGCCCCTCGCCAAGACGGGGTTGCGGCTACAGTGCCGCTTACGGGCAACCTTCTTTTTATCGCCCTCAGCCATCTGAAATGTGAATAGAGATAACGGGTATTTATAGATCTGCTTCAATATGGATAAAACAAGACAATTATCGTATACGTTTTCAAAATAATTATACAGCAAGTCTGTAATGTCTGGA
Source organism: Sternarchorhynchus goeldii (assembly GCA_028565775.1). Classification (NCBI taxonomy): domain Eukaryota; kingdom Metazoa; phylum Chordata; class Actinopteri; order Gymnotiformes; family Apteronotidae; genus Sternarchorhynchus; species Sternarchorhynchus goeldii. Next base: position 994,394 of record JAOXYF010000022.1, read on the forward strand.
TTAAATAGTTTTAAGAGCAGCTTGTGTCCCGCTTTGTAGCGTGACTACGTTTCGTTACGTCAAAGTGCTGACCACACAATCTTAAATTAGCGATACTAATATACATTCAACGACGATCTGCCTGAGCATACACTAAAATCATAGCTAACAAGAGTCATTTCAGTCAATCGTCAACTTAGCTGCCTGGCTAAGAAATGTGACTTGCTTTAGCAGTGCTAGCTAGCTAGCAAAGTACTGCACTCCCGGCACTTATCGTGGCATACAGTATATGCAAAGAGTTAAGAAATACAATTTACAGTTTCCAGTCGCACAATTACTGGCTGAAAAGGAAATCAATACAAGATTTTTAAAGGCATGGAAACGTGCCATTACAAAAAAGGTCTCGAAAAGCACAATCCGTGTTTCAGGCCCAGTTTAGGAAGACATAAGGCTAATAGCAATGAAAAACACACGCAGACGCAAAATCTTCACATATTTTAGTGTTAGCAGTATCACATGATATATACATATAGCCCTGGATTTAATAAACTGTACCATTCATACAGATGAAAACAGATTACATTTCGAGATGACCGACATGAAAGCAACAATTACCTTTAGCTAGAAAAAAAGACCGACATCCGGGCATTTGACGTATATATAGTCATCACGTGTTACGCCACGTTTTCTTCTGTTGGGTTCTGGGGCTTGACTTCAACGCATGGAAATCATACTACCACCTATCGATTTAAACGGTCATAGCACTACGTGGCCTTAAAGTACTGTAGTGTTACAACTATGACATGCATTTCCTTTCAAACTATTATAAATACATTAACAGATATATAAATAAACAAATAGGTAGACAGAACGTAACAAGGTTACACTATTCCATATTTATTTGTGCACTAATAGAGCTCAGTAAGAACAACAGATCTGAGAATGCAATAGGTTTCAATCAAAAATGTTACAGCACATGCCTCAAAATGTACTAATGTTACCAACGTAACCAAAGACAGGGAGTAAAGAACTATAAAGCAGTCAACTGGTAAATGGCACAGGAAGAAAAAGCAAGGAACTTTCACTCCATACATTGCTATGTCACATAGTGATGTATGAAGTAATGCTGGCCTGAATCAGTCCTTTATTTTGAAAGGTAAATTCTTCACATTTAATATACTTCAACAGTGCCCATAGCTAGAGAGGTACAGAGTACACCACAACAACTGGAATACTGTTTCAGATTTTAAAGTAACAAGCAAGTATTTCAAATTAGGAAAATGGTAGCCCCACCACCAAACCTTGTGAAAATCAAGAAAATAATGTTAAGGTAGAATTTTTATATTTTATAGTTTGTTGGTATATAAAATCACATTTGTTTGCCATTTGGTGAAACCTTTAATTATGCATAGGTGTATGCTATACATTCTGTCTAAGCAGAATTTATTGTATGTCTTATCAATCCCTAACTGAAGCATTACAACATTTTCAAAAAGGCCCATTTCCATGTAGCTGCATCCATGTAAGCCTGTGTTTGAAATCCATTCACCATGAGAAGACGAGTTTGGGTTGGAGATGATAGAGGAGTGGTCTTGTATTATGGAGGCTTTTTCTTAAAGGCATTCGTATTCCTCTTTCTGTTTATTGCGCGTTTTCCAAAATTACAGCAATACCCTGGCCACCACCGATACATGCCGAACCCACTGCATACTTGCCACGTCGTCGCCTTGATGTGGAGAAAATGACAATTATCACAAAATATCGATGATATAAAAGTCCCCAATGACAACACAGCATATCTTGCTGACCCATGGGTCCCACTGAGAGTGTATGTCTTTACCTGAGCTCATGCACCAAGTGCGCAGTGATTCTGGTTCCAGAGGCTCCAAGTGGGTGGCCAATCGCAATGGCTCCTCCGTTAACATTACTCTTGTCTGGGTCTAGTCCCAAAGCCTTAGCGACTGCTAGGTACTGTGGTGCAAATGCTTCATTCACCTGACAAAGAGACAGCATGATAGCAATTTATATTTGAATTTATTCTGTCAACTATGAGTGCATTTAAAGAGCTGCCATGGCAAGTGGAGTACATGCCTCTACTAGGTCCATGTCTTTCAGGGTGAGTCCTGCCTTTTTCAGAGCCTCTGTTATGGCAGGTACAGGTCCTGGAGTAAGAAGTGGTGAAGTTGTGTTTTAGTGGGAGCAAAAAACATTTGAACCGATGTTTACGTTTGTGGCAGATTCATGTCACAACTCACCAATCCCCATTATACTAGGATCACAGCCTGAGACCTGATAGGCCACAATTCTAGCCAATGGGGTTAGCTTGTGCTCCTTAAGGGCATCCTCACTGGCTATCACCACAGCTGCAGCACCATCTGACACACCCTGTAAGGGACAGATGTGAAAATAAGGACAGCTGTCAGTGAATACAAACCCTTCACTGCAAATGAGTATTTCCATGGACCGACCATGCTTGGCCGAAACAAAAACTGTGGTTAAACTGTGAAAAAGCTGAGAATCATTATGAAATACCTCCTGTGAAAGTGTTCTTATAGAATAAAAATGAAATAACTGAAATTATATAATTGACATAACATATACTGTGGAAAGAGGCTTCACATATCAAATGTATTGTGTATCGTTTAATGTTACAATTACTAGCAACGTCATGTGGTAATAAAAGAATCAACCAAAATCAATATAAAAAATGTGCATTTAACAGTAAAATAGTATGACTTTTAGACTTCCAGAAACACAGTTTCTCTCACTTGTGCGTATAAAAAGATGCATGGAAAATCTAATTCTGACATGAATTTGTTACCAGCAGAGATCTGTGGTACACACCGAAGCATTAGCGGCTGTGACTGTACCCCCTTTCTTGAAGACGGTGGGCAGCTTTGCCATTTGCTCCAGTGTGGTTTGTGGACGAGGGTGCTCATCATGAGTCATAGCCACTTTGCCTTTCTTGGCCTTTACATCGACAGGTGCAATTTCTGCATTGTAGTGGCCAGAGTCATGAGCTGGAGAAAAAAAAAGTATGTTTGTTTTAGAATGGACCAAAATAGAGAACTGGCCACTAGAGGAGGCCAGTTCCACTATTAGCGTAGTGTAGACTGACCTGACTTCCACCTCTGTTGTGTCTGATATGCATACTTGTCACAGTCCTCACGTGTAATTTGGTATTTTTCAGCCAGGTTTTCTGCTGTGATACCCATGGGGGTCTGTATGTGCAAGTCTGTGAGTCCTGCCCACAAAGTGTCCTCAAGCTGAAACACACAAATAAAGGCCCTTTTTTGACATTGGCTTTGTCCTCATCAGAAATGCTGCTTGGCATTTACTTTTCATTATTTATATATTCTTGTACTTTAACATTAATTATCTGAAGAGTGTATACCTTCAAGTCAGCTCCAAACTTGGTGCCAAAACGGATGTTTCGTGCAGCATATGGGGCCTGGCTCATGCTTTCTGACCCTCCACACAGTACCATCTCTGATTCTTTCAAGCAGATTTCCTAAACAGAACACGAACACGAACACACACACACACCAAAGAAAAACTTACGTCTGTTACTTACAACTACTCTGTTGCCAACAGACAGCAAATCAACACAGAACACCCTTTCAGTCCATTGATGGAGTTGCTGACATTGTGACACAGTCACACAATTCAAACGTGTGTATGAACTTCAGGTAATTTCTAATGCTGGAATACTTACATACAGTACTGTGTAAAAGTTTTAGGCAGGTGTGAAAAAATGCTGTGAACTAAGAATGCTTTCATTAAAGGTTTTTTTTTTTTTTTATCAATTTACAAAATGCAAAGTAAATCTAAATCACATCAATATTAATAGTTTATCAATTAACAAAACGCAATGAATGAACAGAAGATAAATGTAAATCAAATCAATATTTGGTGCGACTACCCTTTACCTTCAAACCAGCAACAACTCTTATAGGTACACTTGTAAAACGTCAGGTGCATGATCAACCAATTATGCCAAACAGGTGCCAAGCAACTCAACTATACATAAAAACATAGGAGCTGGGGAGCAGAAAAATAGTGTGTAGTGTGCTCTGGACTGATGAGTCAAAATTTGAAATATTTGGCTGTAGCAGAAGGCAGTTTGTATGCTGAAAGGCTGGAGAGTGGTACAATAATGAGTGTCGGCAGGCAACAGTGAAGAATGGTGGAGGTTCCTTGCAAGTTTGGGGCTATCTTCTGTTCATTCACTGCATTTTGTTAATCGATAAACTATTAGCACTTCCATTTTTGAAAGCGTTCTTGTTTTACAGCATGTTTTCATACCTGCCTAAATCATTTGCACAGTACTGTATGTGCCCATCTCTTACATGAACACCGCTAATGATGGACTGGAAGCCTGATCCACAGAGGCGGTTCACAGTCAGAGCAGGTGCTGGGATGGGAACTCCACACCGCAAGCCAACATGACGTGCAATATATGGAGCATCTGCCGAGCTCTGCAAGAAAGAAAGATAGAAAGAGAGAGAGAGAGAGAGAACACATACATACAAGTGAATATCTCAGGAGATTAAGCCAAGCAATCTGAAGATCAGTTGTACTCCATACTGGATTTGATTATAAATCACTGAGATAATGTTGGGATGGTATGGAGTGGATGGTCATGGGAATCTGACACTCACCTGCATGACGTTACCCATAATGACACTGTTAATTAGTTCTGGAGCAACATTTCCAGCAGCAAGAGCTGCTTTTGCCGCATGTTCAGCCAAGTCTGTGGCACTATGGTCTTTAAGAACACCACCATATGTGCCAAATGGAGTCCTCTTAGCTGAAACAATGAAAACACCTACACAAGAAAGATTAGGAAATGGATGAGGCAAAAGAATGAATAACCATTGGAATAAATGGATGGAAAACATTTTTGGTAAGATTTAACAAAGCCATAGTTTTAAATTGGAAACCTTTCTTAGTAGCTGTAAGAAGGGAACACACAGAATTACACATTTATCTAAACCATTTTTGTAGAGGAGTGGTTCTGAAACCCAGTAATTGAGTATACCTGAACAGCACAAATTCCCAACTCATCTAACAACTATGAATTCCTTAAATCAGATGTCAGAGAATGGCAAACAGTAGTTTAAACTGTGCAGTCACTAGTGCCAGGCAGAATTGAGACCCAGTGCGATCACTTTTGTAAATCACTCTTCATAAGAATATTCCAGAAATATAAATGACTGAGTATCTGGTACCCAGAAAGGACAGCAAATATAAGCATCAGTCACCTTTGCTCTACTTTCCGTATTCAAAATGATGTTAAGCGTGTGAATTCTATGTCTAAAGGCGGTTTGAACGTCTTGGCTTTATGAATAAAGAGAAAATGTTTGTCTACCTCTCAGGAGCGACATGACAGTGACTTTATATCAGTGTCCACGAAGGTCTGTGTCCTTTTTATCCTCTTATGGAAAGGAGTCTTTACTCACACACTGCCGTAACAGAAAGCAGTAACCTTTCACCTAGAAAGCTCGTCATTTATTCGTTTAGAACGTAACATTCGTATTTTCCCCCCTTAAAAGTAACATTTTAAATGTATTCTAAAACTAAGGCATAATTGCAAGTGATAAATATAAATACAAATCTATACTCTAAACATCAATAAGACCTTTATTTTTTACGCGACAAAGAACAAGGAATCTGCGGCTGTACGAAACCGATGTGGCTATATGTCCTTATCGTCGTTCCTTATTTCCTGACAGCCACCAAGTTGGTAGCATGCTAAGCTAACGCACGAGTATCATAGTTACGGTTAGATGGCGTACTAGGTTTCTGTTGTCTTCGCTACTCGTTGACTGTCCTTTTGAAAAGAAAAAAAACTCTAACATGTCGGGGATTGTATATCAAAGCGTTATTAAGTTGTTCTCAAGACCGGGTTTGCCGTTAGGGTATGTTTTTGATAATTCGTCCATTTCTTCTGAATCACCTGAATAGCCGTTAGCAAGTCAGCTAAGCCATCTTACTGTGTCAATTTAGACAGTTGACTGTACTTAGAAAGACAGTACGGCCATTACTCATATGTTTTATGTCCTGTCTTGTGTCTAGAATGCTGATAATGCTGTTCCATCTATAGGTCTTTTGTAGATGTTCCTGTTAGACAAAGTCACTGGTTTGCTTCAGTGCTTTCCTTGAAGAGCTCGGTGCCATTAAGGTCAGTGAAATACCAGTACTAGTAGCAGAGGAATTTAACTGTACTTCGATTTGCAATCACTATATTTCTTCGTTATGTGTCATCACACACAGAGCAGAGCGTCTGAAGAAAAAGAAGATTGATCCTCGCCGTGAGCTTATAATAAAAGAGCGTCTGAAGAAAAGGGTGAAGAAGCTAGAGAAAATGCCACCTGAGTTAATTCCTATTGAAGACTTTATAACTCCAGTCAAGTGCCTTGATGAGACCAGGTAAGGCAAATCCAGTGAATTTCCAAAAAAAAAAAAAAGAGTCAAATGAGAATGTTGCACTCTGGCTTGAGCCAAACTTTGTGTTCCCTTTTGCATTAAGTAATTCCATCAATCTGTTGTCCAGGATTCGCAGCAGTCCCAAGCTGTCTTTTGAAGAGAGTGAGCGGAGGGCATTGCTGCTTAAAGAATGGTCCCGATACAAACACTTGCAGTACAAGGCTGAGATGGCAGCCATCGAAGAAGCCATAGATGCCCAGAAGCAAGCTTTAGAAGAGCTCAAACTGGAATCAGAGGAGCTCTACGAAGCAGCAGTCAAGCCTGACACTAACCTCTTCCCCTTCGAGCACCAGGGTCCCTGCTATACACCACCTATACCAAACTATGAGGCCCCTGATGGCAAATATAATGACATTACGCAAGTGTACACGCAGTGAACATTCCCAGTGACTTCACATACATGATGCAACTGAATTTCTGGTTTGTAATTTCCAACGAACATACACTGGTCTTGGAATTGTCATTTTGTTTGATGATTATAAACTGAGTAAATGCACCGATTCTCTTCCAGAATGCATTGGTTTGAACTCTGTAAATAGGAGAAATACTACCATGTATTTCCAGTCCAGAATTCTTCTGATGTAAACAAATACCATTACAATACTGGGCTACCTAGAAGTATCAGAAAACTACTACAGTAACTACTACACAACAATCTTTCATTTAAGGTGATCTTAACACAATGATTTTGGGAAACAGCCCAGTTCTGTTATGTCAGTACTGGATCATCACAGGATTTTTTTTTTTGTAAAATCAATCCCTGCAACTAGAAGAAGAGTATAGTGTGTGTGTGTGTGTGTACTATATCTATATATATCTATCTATCTATCTCTATATATCCATCTATCTATATAGATATATATATCTATCTATATAGATATATATATATATATTAGTATTGCATCATAACCTCGAGTTAATTAGAAACTTACACTTTAAGGTCCATGGTGGTATGTTTGTAATATAAGACTTGACACTTTATTTAGATTGACATTGCAGTTTTTGTTAACAAATACCCTGCAGACTGTGATAAATGTCTTGATTCACTTTAGCCTACTTTTCCATTGATGTTTTAAGGAATAGAAATATTCTTATGCAAGCCCAGCTGTACATAAGAGCATTAATTACATACTTACATTTTACTTGTATGTTTTTCAGTAAGGTCTTTAAACTTATTACTGAGCACTCAATAAGGTTCACAGTTAAAACAGCTATACACATGTACACTGTACACAGATAAATGCATAAGGACAGGTTGATATCATGGACAGTGATGTGTGCTTTCAAGAGTCCTGTGACTTGTCCTGATTAAGAGGCAAGTGCCAGTCGGCTGGTGGCTTTTGTCTCATCTCCCAAACAGGTGTGAAGCTCTTTTGCTCAGACATGCGCTTTCTTTCACTCTCCAGGAGACACCCCTGAGAAAACAGAAAATAAGCAACATAAATGTAGCCCAAAATTAAGACAGAAGTATTACAGAACTACAGGAGACAAATTAAAGGCAAATTAAACTTGCTTCTTGACTCTGTTCCTGCTGCACTTCTTAAACCCTTTTGCTATATTAAATCCTTCTTCTGTCTTTCTGTTATTGCTTATCTAATTAATCAGTGGTTACAGACTTTGTCTCTAGTCCTCACTAAATAGTTGAACCCTGGGCTACATACTTCATCGCTGTTCAATTTCAGACACCTCTCAAATCACCCTTTCTTAGCCAAGGCCTCATGAGTCCATGATTTCCTTAGTAGAAATAACCTGTATGTGTCTGGCTTACACACATTGCACAGTACAGTGTGTGCCCTATTTAAAGTAGTTGACAATCTTCTATTTTCCACTGACACTGGTTTTCTAAATATCCTCATCCTCCTTCGATCTCAATGAAACTATTGACACCATAAACCACAACATACACTTGGGTCCATATGCATTTCTGGCTCAGCTCTTAACTGGTTCTGGTCCTCTCATAGACAGATCTCTATAGGGACACACAAGTCATGCATTGCCCCAGTACCCATAAGTTCTGTCCTTGGTCCCACTCTTTATTTTGTATATTTGATCTCTAGGTCAGATCTTTCACTCAACACTCCCATCCTTCATCAGCTTCCCAGGTTATCAATATCTTTCCATATAAGAAGTATAAAGCACTTTAAAAAGCCCTTTATAATCCTCCCTTCATACCTCACTGGGCTTCTTCGTCCTTCCTGTCCCTCCCACACCCTCAGCTCAGACATTCATCAGATGTTGGCAGGTCTTTCTGTGCTACTGCTCTTAAGATTTGGAACTACCTCCCACAGTCCTTTTGTGACTGTTCTACGCCCTCTTCCTTTAAAGCTCACTTCAAAACGTTTCTCTTTACTGCATAGGTTTAGTCTTCCTGTGTGCTTTTTGTTTGTTTGTTTTCCCTCCATAATGTAAAGAGTCAGTGGGTTTGTGAGAAGCACTACTGGGATGATGCAGCATTTCACAGGGCAAACAGACCTTGGCGTGTGCACTGTTGGTCTTTTCCCACTCTCTGCATGCATTGTAGTCATCTTTCCACTGCTGGCATACAGGTGATGTTCCGTAAGTGTAATAGTGATGGAAGCGGTACCATAAACTCTTACAGTGTCTGTATTCACTCCAGTAGACGTCACATTCTCGAGGCGGCTGAAATTCGACATGTGCAGATTTACAAACAATTGATGAAAAACATGGTAAGATATGGTTACATTTTCAGTTTGGGCATTGCAATTTACAAAACTTTACTACAGTAATAAAAATAGCTTATACTAGTTAAGCTACACCATTTCTGCCCACTTGGGCAGAGTCTGTCAAGGGGATCTTTAAACGTTACTCTCGCACAAATAAAAGCACGACAACATACTTAAAGAAAGACAACTTAATAAATACTTATAGACATACTTAATATATAAAAGGACATACTTAATAAAAGACAACATAGTTAAAGCATACGATTGCTAAGAATTACAAAAGAGCGACAGACCAAAATCTAGCTCAACACAGTACTCATATAATATAAATATAAAAATATTTATATATTGAGACTGATTATGATTATGCCTGACATAAAAATCACCATGTTACCGAAGTCTAGTGTCATCTAGGTTAGGGTTTAATGTTGTATCCTCTGACAGCACAGAAACCGAAGCAAGATTAAAGCTAACGGGAAAAAGAACGGCATGCTGAAGCAAGTTGGCTGTCGATCTTTGTTGGATAGAATATGTATCAAGCAAGTTCATCGACATATTCTATTTACGTATATACAAAACAGATAAAACAGTGAAACAAAATCAAAATTAATGCACATACCCTCCAAGAATCTGCCATCATGCTCTTCTTCTTGAATTTAGTGTGAACTGCAAATTCTGGAATTAAATGATCATGTGATCCATACTGCCACCTACCTGTCTTATGTGATAACAAGCTTTATCTTCCACTATTATTTTACTTAGTCGTTAATTACTAATCATCTTATTATTAACGCTCAATTCATTCATAAAGGCTGTGCTTTATGTTAAGCAAATTAAAACCCGTGATTAGTAATGCAGTTAGTCTATAAGAATCATGTTCTAAGACTTTTAATTTGTAGCATTTGGGAAGCGGAAACCCCTGCTGAAAAGCTTCGATTTTTTAGCTAGTTAGCTGACCTGTGCGTTAATCAACACCGAAATAAGCCATTAAAGCTAAATGTTCAACGTTACATAAAAAATGCCATCTGAAAATCTAAGATGGGAGACATTGGAGGCTTTGAAAAACTCGCCAAAGGGAAGAATTAAATACAGTCCAGACTGGTTTGAAAGAAAGGAGGTAAACTAAAAAACTTGCATCAAACTTCAGTGCAGATTTTAACGTAATACGTGCTCTAGCTCCCTTAGAGCACGGTTAGACTGCCTAACTAACGCTACGTTAACAAATATCAACTATTTTTTACCAAACGTGTATATAGATAGTTACAGATGTTTATAGCGGTAACGTTAACTAATCTTTCTATGTGTTAAGTTATTCTTTATAGGTAGCTAGGGAAAGGATAGTGCACTTCTTAGCTCAGGTCGCTATTACATAGGTAGAAAACTAGCTAGATTGATTGATGGATAGCCTAAATCAATTGGGACGCGCAATATCGAATCTTTAAACTTCCGTTGGATAACATGGCTAACTAAATACATACATTTTATTAATGTGTTGTCTTGAGTATATTTGTCTCAGTAATACTTTTCTTAATGTCGGCGTGGCACCGAATTCTATGACCGTCGAGGGCGTAGTTTCTGTTTGTCTGAAGAAACCAAAACACCGGGCACAGTAAAACATTTGGTAAACGATTAATACACGCACTATAAAAGTAATGAGTAACTCATAGAAAGGTACGTATAATTTTGTCCATGACACACGTTGCAATACTTTTTATATTTAAAGGTACTGCAACGTTCGCGACACCGACATTGTCTTGACATATCCTGTAGCTATATTACTAAACTCACTTTTTTAATCTTCAGGACATTTTTGCAGGCTGTAAAGAGGTTACCAAGCTGTCACCTCTCTCAGGGCATATTTTGAAGAGTCTGAGCAGAGTCTCTTCTTTTGGTTCCCCCACTCATTCGAGCCCAGGCACTACTGAAGATGTCCCCATCTACACTTCAGTTCCCATCAGTCCATACCATGCACTCACTACTCTGGTCTCACCCTCCACCTCTCTATCACTGGTGGCCACTGAGAATGAGGGAAAGGTAAAGGTTCTTCATTTAAAAAAAAAAAAAAAAGCTGTTGTCACTACTATCATGTCTTTTCTGCTTTCAGTAGTGTTTATGTAATGATTTGTATGGAGTTGGTGTTTTAACTATGAGCTTTTGTTGTATTCTAGGTGACTGAAGATAAACTGGAGAGTTCAGACTCCACCGGTAACCTCAGCCCTGTGTTCAGCGGCACCCCACCCCCAGCCATCTCCCTCCTCTCACCTAGGGCCACTCAAATCTCAGGCTGCATCCGCATCTGTGAGGAAAAACATCGGGCTAAAGCCAAGGTGCAGCATTCCTAAACTGACTGACTATATAGATTCAACATTTTACTATTGCTCAGTATGAATACAAGGCAACGAGATGCAGTATTCCACATATCCCAGTTTTTTTGGGAGCAGATTGTAGGACCAGTCATTATATGGCACCCCTTGAGCTGAGAGAGTTGATTACCTTGTTTAAGGGCCCTGGCAGTGGCTACATGACAGAGCTGGGACTCAAACCCACAACACTGTGATCAATATCCTAAAGTCCTATTCAGAAGTGTGTGACTGTTTCCTAAAATTACATATACAATGCAGTTTACATCTGTATAAACATATAGGTTATACGTACATTTGTGCTTACTTGATCTTGGTGCAAAATTTTCCATTATGACCATAATGTTTTGAAGTGCTTTGAACTTATTTGAGACTATATTGATGGAATTCTGTCCATTTTCCCTTCTCACAGTTAGAGCTGAGCCTGAGGCAGGAGATGCAGGAGCGGCTGGTCGCAACAGTGGCCAGCCGGGAGATGGAGCAGCTGAAGCGCGTGGAGGAGTTCATGGAGCTAAAGCAGAGGCAGGAATACCAGAGCATGAGGGACATGATGGAAAGGGAGTATGGACCCCAAACCTGTTTCTTAAAACTGGAAATATGCAATTTGCAGTCACAATACTAAATGGATCCCCAGGATTTGGATGAAAAAATGCAAAGATGATTTTCTTTCTTTAAAAGGACCCAGGAAAGTCTCGGACGTCAAGAGAAGCTGAAAGAAGAGCACAGACACAGAACAAAAGTAAATGAAATATTGCAATATTGACAAGAATCTGAAGTGGTATTAAAATGGCATTGGCTACTGCTAACATTTTGAATAGTAGCACAGTGACAAAAAGTGGTGGTAGATTCTACCACTGGTATTTGATTAAGTAAAAATGGTTTAGAAATAAGTGTAGGCAGGTACATGCAACAGAAATCTTTAATCTTTTTTTATCTCTTTATTCATTCTTTAAATATCTCATTATTTAAATATTTAATTTATTACTTCAACAAGGGATTGCACAAAAGTTAGACAAGAGACATTTTTCAGGTTCAAATGGTCGTTTTTATGCTATGTGCTCAGGTATGAGCCAAGGAGCATTGACATTGAGTATTCTTTGATGACCTTGGAAAATAGTTATTGTCATGCTAAATTTAATTTGTTTTGTCAGATCCTAAACCTACGTATGCGAGAGGCAGAGCAGCAGCGATTACGGGAGGCAGAGCTTGAGAGGCAGAGGCAGTTGGAGGGCAGGGAGAGGCTGAGAACACTTAATGCCATTCAAGAAGAGGTTCTTCAGCTCAACCAGCTCCTGGAACCTGCCCCACCAACCCAACTGGGCACCACTCTTGATCATACCTCCTACATCACCCGTGGTAATCAGCTTTGCTCACAGGTCTCCGAAGTGATACGCACTACAACTGAAGTGAGTTTTCCTTTGTTTAGCTTTTGTCTTACTTAAAACTATCCCTGTGTGTTCAGTAACCATTCTTTAGAACTTCAGTTTAGACCTTTATTGGATTTCTGACTGCAAGTTCTGTATGGACCTCTTAGGGACAGTTCCCGAGTGTGGAAGATATGACTGTAGCAGAGCGGGCCCTACAGGAAATGAGATCACTCCTTAGAGCCCTGCAAGAAGAGGTTGCTCAAGCTCAGGAGAGGAAAAAGGAGCAGGAGGAAGAAGAGGAGAGGAAGAAACGGGCAGAATTGAAAGTCCAACAAGAGGAGCAAAAGAAGAGCCCAGCACTATCTGCTAAAGACAAAGTCAGAAAACAAGGTGAAAACTTGTACTTGTGCTGGAACGAGAGTGAATTTTATATAGTTGAAAGGTATATAACTTGTGTTGTATATTTTTATATAATTATTCAATCTACGAAATCCTGCAAGACTCTAACTGTTAGGTTATAGAGAGATTGCAGGAAGGCAGAATGAAAATGGAGACAAAGCTCACTATCCACTTTAAAATGTAAACATTTGGCTTACATAGTGAATACCATGTCACTTTTGGTTAAATTGCCTCTAAACGCCAAGCACTATCCTGTAGTGTCCAACAGGGTTCAATTCTGGGACCAGTGAACAAACAATTCTGGTCATGAACAAACAATTTCATTATTGGGCAATAATAAAACCTACGTGTCACTATAAAAAAATTATATATAACACTTGACTGTGACGAGTTTTAAATACCATGTTAGCAATGTCTCAAAGAATAGCGTTCTGTTATCTTTGTAGTCAGAAGTATACCCTTCACGTCTAAACTACTGTAATGCTCTGCTTGCTAGCAGTTTCCCTAAGAAGACTATTTCAAGCCTGTAGAGGGTTCACAATGCAGCAGCCAGATTACTACCACACATGGAGATGAGGGAACATATTTCGTTATTCCTTAAAGCTGGCTAACTCTAAGAGGTCTGAGATTGCCTTTTTGCTGCCATGCCCCCGACTCTACAGTTCCCAGACTCTACAATTCCAGACAACCTGTGGGCCCTCAGACTTGAATACTTGAGCACAGGATGTAGTCTTTATTATCCCTCTATATATTTTTAAAGCACTTTGTGTTTAAGACGGTGTTATACAAATAAAGTTTTTAGCATTAGCATTTTAGCATAGAACCGTCTTAAATTAAGTGGTTTACCACTGCTTACCTACAGGCCTGCAGGCTGTAGCTGAAGACAGCACATTCAAGTGGTACACAGAGCTGCAGGATTTGGCCGGCCAGTACTCCCAGTCATTTGAAGATTTGAACAACACAAAGGACTTGCAGGTTAATATTTTACATATCGTAAAAATATATATATGTAAGGTCTTTTAGAATTTCGCACTAGATTAGTAACATTTATTACATGAATAAACATTATGAACATAGTAATGTAAATTAATTTGTCCATTGTTACAGACAAAGAAGTTGAGAATGGAACTCCAAAAGGCTGCAACAATTCCTGTGAGCCAAATCTCCAGCATTTCAGGTGAACTTGTTTTACTACATTTCTAACACTCACAAATATTAGCACACAAAGTTTTGTGATTTTCGCATAATCACAGGTTTGTGCATTTTTGACTTTTGAAATACTTTTAAAAGATTTTACCACTGTTACTTGTAGTATTAGTTTTGTATTTAGCCTAATTTTTTTTTCTTGAAACTTGAATGTCATTTAGGTTCCCAACTGAGGGAGATCTTTGATAAGATCGACAAATTATTGTCAGGGCGACCACTTGTGTCGGGTGGAAAGACAGTGTCCACGTCGCAACACCCTCATGGGTTGGAATTTGTTAGTTATAAATTAGCAGAAAAGTTTGTGGTAAGTTTATCTTTCAAAAGAAGTTGCAAGCCTTTTGTATTTGTTGTATATGGATTTATTTGCTTTTGTTTCAGAAAAATGAAAAAGGAGAAGGAAAAAAGCCAATAAGCAAAAAAAAACAAACATTTTGGCTTTTTTTTTTTATTTTTTTTAAACAATCTTTTTTCAAATGAATGCTTCTGAAGTAAAAAAAAAAACAGTGCAGAAGACACCTCCCCCATAGGGTTCCACAGGAAACGGCATTGTGTCTGGTTCAGAATGGTCTGGGATAATGAGTAAAGATGTGAGGTTTCCACACCATCTTTCTAATGTGTGAATTATGATGGTGTGTTCTAATGTATTTAAAAAAAACATTTTAGTAGGAAATATTTCCTGTCAACGCAGTTTTGATGAAAAGGGCTTCCTCTAGGAAGGTGCTTAAAAAAGAGAATGTATCACTGTCAAACTGACTATTTTGTTTACACACACACAAACATGTATTTGCATATTATGTATTATTAAAAGTTGTAGAGGGCAATGTATACACAAAGCTGGGAAATGTTTATTTCAAAATCAATAACATCACTACATAAAATATTCACCTGAGCATGAAGCATTTATAGCATTACATTAGGTCTTACCAGAAGATGTAAATATTTGCAGAATGTTGCATTTGTAATGTTTGGTTTTTAAAAGCACTTGCTTAGAAACCTTGGAGTATTTTAATCTACTGAGAACATAAATGCAATTACAGAATGTAGTGAAGTTACAAATACACTTGTCCACAGAAACAAGGAGAAGAAGAGGTGGCCTCTCACCACGAGGCAGCATTTCCCATTGCAGTGGTGGCCGCGGGTGTGTGGGAACTGCACCCTAGAGTGGGAGACCTCATTCTGGCCCACCTCCATAAGAAGTGTCCTTACGCTGTTCCCCACTACCCAGTTATGAAGGAGGGCACCTCCATAGAAGAGTATCAGAAGTATGTATGCATTACAAAGCTCTTCAGGGGAAACGTATTTTTCGAAGCTTGTTACCGAAGTTCCTTGTGTCTTAACCCCCTGAGGTTTGAGCTTTGTAGGGCCAAAATAGCTACATTAGATCTGTGCTGAAATATTTCTTGGCCTGTAGGATTCTTGGATATCGTGTGGATGACTCGGGGGTGGAGGGACAGGACAGTTTCTTGAAGAGGATGTCTGGGATGATCCGACTCTATGCTGCCATAATACAGCTACGATGGCCTTATAATAGTAAACAAGAGGTAAGGGGTAGCATTCCTCAAAATATCTGATGTAAACATGAACATATGAATCGAGAAGAAATGTCTACATTTCTCTATGGCCACCTGTTATAGCCTGATCCTCATGGACTGAATCATGGCTGGCGCTGGTTGGCTCAGATGCTGAACATGGAGCCTCTTGCTGATGTCACAGCAACACTTCTGTTTGACTTTCTGGAGGTAAAGAGAAACTACCAACATTTGTGACCATACTTTTCCCCTACATTTTGTTATCTCTTCTATAGTGATGTCTTTTATCCTTATCGTGTATTTTGCCATCTGTCTTTGAATATCTACAGGTTTGTGGAAATGCTCTAATGAAACAATATCAAGGGCAGTTCTGGAAGCTCTTAATGGTCATCAAAGAGGAATACTTCTCCAGGTATGACTTCTGCAACGGATGTTCTGACTGCTGTTTGTACAGAATTAGCTTGTGAAGGAAACTAATGAAATTTTAAGAAATCTGACTGACTGAATTAATTGAATCAAGTTTCTTGGCATTCAACAAGTGCAGATATGCGACAAAGGCCTGTAACACTGAATTGACCTGGGCTTTCTCTCCCTCACTCTCTTCCTCAGGATTGAAGCAGTCACCAGCACTGGTCAATTAGGTTCGGTAACTAGACTCAAGCAGTTTCTGGAGGTATGTCGGGAGGAAAACTGAGCACTCTTATTTACCTAAAAACTCAATTCAGTATTGGTAGTGATGGGTTATGTGAAACTAATGGCTCAGTGTGTTGTTTCTTACTTGTATTAATGTGAATTCGATCATATTTGTCCTTTACATTATAGTTGTTTGCTATTATAAAATCATCCATTTGTCAATTAGTTTTATAGTATAAAATATAAATATATTGAGTGCTTATGCTTTGTCTTTCTAACCCAGAGTGCTTTAAGAAACAAGCAGATTGATCCACCCAAAGGACAACTTACTTCAGCCTTCTGGAGATCCTGATAGTTGGTACTAGTATTTAGCAAGAAGAAGAAAAATTGCACTCAACCTTTTATCTACAATTAACTGAAAATGTGATGTTGATGTGTCTGCATCTTTTCTTCAGTTTCTGTGTATTAGCAGAATCATATGGGTTTAGCTCCATGATGTGGTTATGCATGATCTATGTTTAATGGATGTCCTTTATCATGAGGGACATTATTGAAGTTATCGGGGTGGGGGTATGGCCTTTTAAGTCATATATTTGTTTTGTCAACTTGTCAGGCCTAACCATGCATTCACTATACATAAGCCTTATTTGGTGATGATGCTACTCGCTGAATGCAGCTTCTTTATGCGAATGGAGGAAATGATTGTATATTTATAGTTTTATAATTGGTAAAACTGAACAAGAACAAACTGTTTTCATTGTTGCATGCAACTAAACAGTTAAGATTTTATGTCTTTTGCATCAATGAAAAATTAATTTATCCCTCTATATGCACAGATTTGTCATGGTTAGTTTCCTAGAAACTAGCAACCTATTTAAGCAGTAAAAAGCATAGGTTCATGCAGAGACATGAGTTGATTATACGTGTTTTTAATTCCTTGTGTATGTTATTGCCTACACAAACCTTCCCATGGCTTATTGAAAAATTGTGAAGAGACGGGTATTGCAAAGATTTGGGAGGCTGGCCATTCATTCTCCACAAGTCTGAATATTCATGAAAACCCTTTCCAAAGATACTCTAAAGCAGCTGATACCTTAATCCTACCACTTTAAGAAATCAATGAAAATGGGAACAGGTGAGTAAAGCAGTTAAAGAGGTTTTAGTACGATAATATGGGACTTGATGCGATCAAAATAAAAAGTTTGCTACATAAAAGGATGCGAGCACGCGCTGCACGAATTCCCAGATAATTACATGTCAAGTTTTTTTATATAGCGTGTAACAATCCAACACAGGTCCCCTTTATGTGGCGGTGTCACAAGCGCTTTGCAACATCCGTTGTCCCAAAGCAGCTTTATAACTGTCCGAGTCCAAGCCTCCAGTGAGCAAGACAAGGGCGACAGTGGCAAGGAAAAACCCTGAGAGCAAGAGAAAGAAACCTTGAGATGAACTAAGACTAAACGGGGGGGGCGCATTCTCTTCTGGCCGACCATCGGGCACCACAATAACAAAAATACAAACAGTTACGTCTATCCATTTGCAGCAGTGATTACACCCCGATAAACTGAGCATAAATATCACATAATTTAATCTGTAATACATATCGAACACCACAAGTGAATATCTAGAGAATTCTAGTGTCTTCCGGGTTTAACAGACACTAAGGCACCCGCGAGAGTCCAAAATGAATGGGGGGCGGGGGTGGAAGGACCTCATGCTAAAAATTAACACAAATTTTTCACTACTTGTTCAGTATTTTCCTTGAATTTTGGAAAGTGTGTATTATACAAAAATAGCAAACAAAACCTACCAATGTATGTCGTTTTTTCTACGCTGTAGGCGTCTTGCCTTACCAGTGTATTCTCTGGTTTATTCGTTAGAGATTTTGACCCATATATTTGTAAAGCTGCTTTGTGACAACCTGTGTTGTAAAAAGCGCGTTGTACGTTCATCCTCCCGCCCCTAGGTGGCAATATTTTTTCTTTGTTTTTTACGTGGCCTTAAATTTGGAGGAAGGTGGCATACTCGCACGTTAATTTCCCCTCCAAGAGTAATTCTTTTGGTTTGGTGGCATTAGCTGTGTTTGGAGGGGCGTAATCCACATAAAGCGGTGATTTCCAGAGTTGATGTCTTTATAGCTCGCATCCCTAGCTTCATGTTAAACAAAGCGCTATATTTCTTGGTAGAGATTTAAGATTTGTGTCGATGTAGCGACTTAACAATGTTTTTAGAAAAGAGACAATTAAACAATTCGCTTTGGATTATCAGCTTACTTACAGTTTTATGCCAGAGAGTAAACTCATGTCAAGCATGTTCTACTTCAGAGGGTTTGCTGCTGTGCAGGTCTTGCGGACATGAAGTGGCTTTTGAGAAAGATGTCAATTTTGTACCGAGCCGACTGGCGCTGTCTCACCGGAATAACACGATCATCGGAGAGCAGAGGATTCCTGTGCAACTTTTTGAAAATCCTCAAGGATTCCAGTTCGAAGTCATCACTTTAAAAAAGGCAGACGTGTTGAAGCACTGGCCATCGG
The DNA here is from genome assembly GCA_028565775.1 of Sternarchorhynchus goeldii. NCBI lineage: Eukaryota > Metazoa > Chordata > Actinopteri > Gymnotiformes > Apteronotidae > Sternarchorhynchus > Sternarchorhynchus goeldii. The sequence goes on from JAOXYF010000022.1 coordinate 1,013,574, forward strand.
ATAAGCATTTCACCTGGTTCCCAGGTTATTCGTGGACCGTAGCCACATGTCCCCGATGCAAAACACACCTAGGTGGGTCACCGAACATAAACGGACATTCAAAAATAGCAAAGTAGGAAGACAATTTTATTAAAAGTGAATTTTGTACTTGTTTCTTTTTCATTACAGGCTGGGCATTCCAACCAAGTGACTGGCCAAAGACAGTGACGAGACAAGAATTCGAGAACTCTGACCAAACTTTTGTAGCACTCATTATTCAGAGATTGCTACAGGAGCATTTCGCATCGACACTATTAATGACACCAAAGGCTTTTAAAAGTTGACAAAGCCCTCAATAAATTAATGTTCGTTTTTTCGCAAAAAGGGCTTTATTAGAATGCACCTAAAAAGAAAGGCACTTGCAACCGACAGTCTAGTAAGCACAAAAGTTGCAGTGCTTTCTATATTTAACTGGTTTATAAACACTGGAAACCAAAGGGTTTTTTGTAAAATGGTACTTTCACGTCGTCTTAACTATTACAGGTGGAGAAATGTCAAACATGGTGTTCACATGAAGTTTTATTTTAACAAAGCAAACTGAACAGCTAAGTTTCTCTTGTGAGAAGCAGGTTAGTAGAACATACACCACAAAAAAAAACTAACCAAGGTAATGGGGCCAAAATTTACAAGCATGGTTTTTTTTTATATATTTTATTTTTTTCTTTATCAAAAGTGTCATTTCAAATTTGATGAATGTTTGTAAAACAAGATAAAAATAATAATTAAAAAAAAAAAAAATCCAAATGGTGTCCAAATACCCTATTTCCTCCCTCATACCTCATTGAAATTTAGCCCCCCCTGTACTGACAAGATTGCAGAAGGGACAGGAATGAGCTTGTGAATTGTGTTGCTTAAATTACAAGCTTGAAAGGGGAGGGGGAGGGAGAACGAAAACAATGGGTGGCAATGCCATGAGTGAAAGTAAAACAGTGAAGGATGCTGGAACTCGCACATCACTATGCACCATGGCTTTTGTTCATTTAATCACAAACAGGAAGAAATATGCATATACATTTACATATATAAAAAAAGAAAATGCTATTTGCAATTCTACTCCAGACAGCGTGCTGCTGATACTACAGTGTGTTTTGCGTCAAAACTTATTCGGGAATTGAGATGTTAAATGCCACATCGGCAGTATTTTGCAGTCAGTTTATTGGGAGAGTCTGTTCTGGGGTGGGGGACGACTTCAACATGGCACTGTCAGGATAAAGGACAGGAGATGGAGCACAAAAACAAAAATGGGCAAGGGAGGGGAAATAATAATAATAAAAAAAAAAAAAAATCAAACAAAAAACGCATATTTGCTCCCAAAATTTGCCAAAGAAGCAGGTGGGCAGTGGGGAACATGACCAGGTAAAGATGGGTTATTCAATGTTTTCCACTTCAGTCATCCTCTCCATCATCATCCTGCAATGAGGGACGTTATATTAGACATATGATACATCATAAACCTTAAGCCTTACTAATAATGAACCTCAGGTTAATTACCTCCCCATCATCCTCTTCCTCTTCTCCATCTTCCTCTCCCTCTTCATCTATGTCCTCTAGACCTTCTTCGTCTTCATCTTCATCCTCACCTTCTCCTTCCTCATCTTCCATGTCTGGGACCTGGAGACAGATCAGAATGGTCAGCAGTCAGTTAATCACCGACAATAAACATTCACCAGATTCCCCACACTAAAAACAAACAAACAAACACCCCCAAAACCCCAACTCATACTCACCAAGTAGTACTGCAGAGGATTGGGCCAGATGTCATCCTTTATGACCTCACCTAGTTCATCTGCTCCTGAATCAGAGTGGTCAGTGAACCAAGTGAAGAAGCTCTCGGGCTCTTCATGTTGCCTCTTCTTGCCTGCTTTACTCTGAGTTTGGCTGGGACGATTTGTGAGGTCCTTTAAGAGAGAAAGAATTCAAATCGTATCACGGTATAATTAAAGGACCTACTTATAATGCTTGAGAAAATAGGGTCAAAAGGCATTAATGACCGGTGTCACATACCTTTCCAGGTTTCCATTTGATCTCTGTTGACTTGGGAGTTGGGTCTCCGCTTTCGTTCAGGTGAATTTCTTTAGAAAGGACTTTGTTTTCAAAATACATGTTTTCATCAAAGTACTGCAAAATGAGACAAAACAGTAAGTTAACATTCAGGAAACATCATTTTGTTCAACATCGATAAACGACACAACTAAAGTGAAAGTCAAAAGTACATATACACAGGAAATTATAATACTTACAAAATCTATTCTGTAGCCTGATTTGATGTCTTCGAACTCTGTTACTTCCACCCTGGTGAGATAATGAAGCGCTTCCTCATCCTCCTCTCCAAGGAGAGCAGAGACTAGAATGTTTAAGAGAACAAAAGGTTGAAATTTCTGTTCATAGTGTTTTTTTAAATACATGTAACTTGAAAACAGACCAAAAAAATTCAGTTCCATTTTTCAAATAATCCTGAATGCCATCCATTTCAGAACAAATTTCTGAAAAATCAAACATTTACAACATTTTAGGTGATGTGTGTTTGCTGCTTACGTACCTTGTGGGTGGTTCACAAATGTAGTCACCCAAAAGTTGGGAATTTTGGCAATGAGTTCCGACCTCTTCTGAAAGAAAGGCTGGCGAAGCTTGTTGTATTTCTGCTCAACTTTGAGGATCTCCTCACTGGCCTGTTCATTCAGTCTGCGATGGACAAACAAGGACATTTTATTCTACGATCTTTACATAAGTATATAAAATGTTACATTTATGCATAGTAAAACAAACTTGCCTGTCAATTTCATTCTGTACTTCATCGATGTGCTCAATGGCTTCTTGTTGCTCCTTTTCTGAAGATGCAAAAGGAGAATCATGTAAAACAACAAATCACATCCCCTCACCCAAACACTAAAAAATTAAAGCGTATTAACTTTTCTTGTTGGCCCACTAAATAACTCCCAAAGCAATCTAAACTGGGGTTAAATTGCATGTACTTCCAAGCAAAGAGCCCTTATTGTGCAGCTGCTATGGTATTAATTTGAATAGACAACCAAAGCATTTTCTTGAAAATTACAAACTTGGATCTCGTGCGATCACGTTGCAGTTTTTTTAAATGGCTTTTATTCAACAGGGCAAAGACACAAAACTTTCAAACAGCAAGCACGGAGCCAAAAGCGGAATGAATTTGGCGCAGTTTTTTTTTTTTAATTCGAACACATTTCTTCACAAATTCGGCCTTGATCTTTAGTTTTGTGCACAAATACATGACGTTGAACTAAAAAATAAATAAAATGCATTATACATTAGTTTAAAGTATACAATTAGTATCAGTAATTGAATATCAGTCACGCTAGCTAATCTATGCTATCTTTTAGCTCTCCAACACGTCGCTCTCTGAGGACAGCCGAGTGCTGGAACGGAGACGCCGCTTCCTGCGACTTGGGCCGCGTGGTTTAAATGTGCGGAGACTCTCTAAACTTACCTGCCTCTATACCCTCTCAAGCGATATTTTCCAGTATTATTCAACAAATACTGTTAAAACCCATTCCCACGCGTATTTCACAAAGCCACAGGAGCCGCAGTTGCTGTTTATAATTATCGGAAAATTCTTCGGTGGGTGATTATTCCCTCCATCATCTAAGCGTATAACAAACAATTAGCATGCGCGCTAGCTAGCCATGTAGCTACATCATGGCGGAGACGTCGCTAGCGTACTACAACAACAATAAAGTAGCTAGCTAGCTAGCACAGTGACTCGATGATTCATTTAACAGTGTTTACAATTATGCAGTTTTTTACAAGCTGGCCACTCAGCAAGCAACATAAGTGCACCAAAATAGAACAGATCACACTTCCGCTACAAGTGCACAGTGCATTTCAAGTTTAATAAGTCACGTATATGACACTAATCAACATTGTAGCAGAGTCATTAGCTTTTTAGCAGCTAGCCAACATGGCCTCCACCGCCGGTGCCTTCCTCCGCTCGTGAGCACTCACAACATCCAACCGGCGGTGACTACAGCCAATCATAACCTCATACAACATGCAGCGACTGTTGTAAAATTAGACATAGCCTATTGCTGTTTATTTTTGCACAATTAGGCAAAATCTTCTTAAAAGTGAAAAGAGAAAGTGAAAATGGCGATGCTCACGAGGCCCTCACTCCTTACCAGAGGTCTCGTCCGCTCCGTCGTGGTTCGAGTTCAGCTCCTTTTTACTCACTTTAGCCGCTGAGGCAGACATGATTTTACGTATTACGAAAAGTACTTTCAGCGAAAATTATCGATTACTTCTTCCAAACTTCTTGAGGTAGTAAATCCTCTCTTGGCGTGATGTGAAAGTAGCACACCAAAATGTGCTGCGCTCCTCCACACAACTTACAGCGAGGAAGCGCAAATACACACACATACACAATCGCACCACCACACACACTAACCGACTACACTCACGCGCTCTCTTTCGGAGAGAACGCGCCCCACACACAAGCTGAAAATGAACTCCGCCCCTTCGAGAACAACCTACGGAAATCACCGCTCGTTCACGGATTTGCGATCTGATAGGCGCTACCACAGAGTGGGAGCTGTGTGAAACACCTACAAAAAGGGCGGGATTTCGACTGAAATCACAACATTTCACTGTCTGTGTCCCTGATCATTTCAAATAGAACAATAAAAAACACAACGGTTTATACAGTAGGCTACCTCTATTACTTTAAATAAATAATAGCACTAACAATAAAAACCACAACGTTTTATACAACAGGCTACCTATATTACTTTAAACGATTTGTCTAGATTTCAAATAATGTTCGGTGAGCTCAAATATTTATACATTAAAATCTTTGTTCTGCAATTTCACAGATTTTCAGATAAAAAGACAAGGATAATGTCCTTAAGCTTTGTCAGAATGTTTCATAATATAAGCGTGGCCACTTTTTTCATCATATTGCTGCTGAGACTATAAAATAAAGTGTGATCATTAAATTAGCAAAATCATTGCTGTCCTCAGATCTACTTTATCTAAATTATCTAGGAGCTGACATTTTGCTCACTCCATAAAGGAAACACATCTGCTTAAATCTTAAATCTCTGCATGAATACCAAGGTTTAGGTGTGGTAAGCTGGCACCTTCATAATATCAGTCTTACAGGCCATGAGTAAACAGTTTAAGGGGCGTAACCAAAGAGTGGACTGAGATAAGCACACTTGTAAAATGGCAAAAACATTTTATTAAGTTCCACATTATTTACATAATAACATAATAATAACAATTATTTACAGTGTACTTTCAAAGTACTGTGTGCAGTTTCAAAATTGCTACTTTCGATGCTGCCTCAGAAAGCCCTGAATATCTGTCTGTCATACAGTCCCATTAGTCCTTCTGGAATACACTCTTTCCCATGCCATGGTGCGACAGACACAGAAAAAAATCCACAGATTGCAGATCATGCCCTTATCAAAGGGGTTTTCTTCAGAGTCACACATTTTAAGATAGGAGATGCGGTGACGGGACATGAACTCCCAGGTGGTTGTGTTAATGGCTGCCAGGTATAGGTGTATGCACAGCAGCAGTAGCACAACTAGAGAAAAGATCCCCGTCACACCAAGGGCACCAAGCAGGAAGCCATTCTGAATAAACCACTGATGCCAGGTGGGGGCAAAGATAATGCCAGACCTGAAAACACACAAAAATAATCAATCACACCATTAACATAATTTCTAGGTAGGTTAAAACGGTACAGGTCATCCATGTAGAAATGTATTGAGGCTCTAACAAATGAGTTATTTCTTTACAATAAGCACTCAGGAGATACAGAAAAAGATACAGATCAACAGGCACACTCACCAGGCAGTCTGCAATCCCCAAGATACAGCCAGTAATTGTATGCATAGATACAGCAAGAACCACCTGTGATTTCGCTCTCCAACACAGTTCTCTATCCATGGACAGTGATGATCAAAACGTCTGACACACTGCTTACATTCCTTACAGTGCCTTGCCCTCATTGGTTGCTATTTGCAATAAGGAAAGAATGTTCTTGCAGATGTATTTCTTCAATTCTGTTTCTCGATAACTGCATGGCTATGAGCAAAAATAAAAAAATCCAGATATTCTCTAAAGAAGCTTTTTGTCTAAATAAACATATCCAACATATACCCAATAAAATAACATGGGATTTAAATCTTATGGTCAGTACCAACAAGGAACAGTAGCCACAGCGGCGATGGTGTTGAAAACTTTGATTACGTGGTATCATTATCTCCAGTTCTTCGTTATCGCCATCTGCTAGAGCATGCTTCAAGAAACAAAAACACATCTGTGTCCAACAAAGTTGTCACAATATGAATTATTAAAAAGGTAAGGCTTGGTAAATGCAAGAGCCTATTTTCTTCTTGGCTATTTACTTGAGTGTCGTTGTCAGATAGAACATAACCTGGATCCATGAGCGACACAGTGAAATACATCATCACGGAGAGAAGGACCACGGAGCCAAACAGGACTGGTTGCAGAAGTTCACCTCTTTCTTCACATTTACGGAGGTCTATTAAGAAAATGTTATTACATGTACTACTTTATATTGATAGAAATTCCAGTAATCAGCATTTTACTTTCTTAGTCTATGTCGATACTTGTTAACAGACAGGCTACACACCACTGTTACCTGACAGCACTTTACCTGTATTATGAAGAAACAGAACCAAACATATCACCCAAGTAAGGGTCACATGGGTTGTGCGCACCAAACAGCCAGCCCTGAACAGCTTCATTTCATCAAAACCAGTCTAGAGCATGAAACATAGCTAGTTAGGACAGCTAAATAATACTGACCGGTGAATCTCAGGCAACATTTGTTAGCTAGCTACCATTGACGTTAGCAGCTTGCACGGCTTTAGATACGGAATTCTTCCACTGTATTTACAATTTGTGTAGTTAACACGATGTACAATCAAAACCGATACCTAAATACCATCGCAACAATTTGAGACCCAAAGAAAACTATAAAACATTCTCACATTAAATAGTTTACACGAAGAGCTAGTCAATTTTACTAACGTCAACCAACTAACACAACTGGCTAGAAAGACGCTGGTCTTTTTGCTGGCAAATGTGTTTCCGGTTTCATTTCTTTGTTTCAAAATAAGAGTTCAAAATTCAAATATTTATCCCGAGCTGGTGTAAGATTTTGCATTCAAGGTGTCCACAAGGATTTGTACTTACGGCATAACAAGGTTTATTTTGTGTGAAACCCCATCTCTCATTTTAACCATACTTACATGACTCTCTGTATGACGGTTGAGCAGTTAATGGATCAGCGTTACCTATTCACTGTAGATCGTAACCCAGATGTAACGGTAGATGGCAGTAGCCGATAAACACTTTAGTCCACAAAAACGTGCTTTAGACATGTTGTAGAAAAAAATATATAAAACCACCAATATCGTAATACTCCTGCTCGTATGACTGAAACGAACACTCCATATTCGTTCATCATTAATCGTTTCTGATACACACACACACAATCTGCTAAACTAATATAAAAATAAGACAAAGAAAAACGGAACAACTGATCAGGTTACAAAGAGAAACAAAACACTTTATTGGTTGTTCAAGTATCAACAGGTATACTGACAAGCATCATCTTGGACTCATTTGCAGAATCACTGAAATTTAACACCTTTTTGTACCCAGCTCTCTCAAATTTAAATATCATCCAGTTTAATTTCTGACAAAAAAAGATCTGAAATCCTGTTTGATTAACAAATTCTGTGATCAAGTGTGTTAAGAAAAACAAAACAAATAAACCCACATGTGCGGTTTAAAAACAAATGAAAAAACAACAACAAAAAAACACCCACGAGACACCTTGTGTTTATCGAACTCAACTTACAGGCCTCATTTGTCAGCATATTTTTTCTGAGGAAGTTCACACTATATAGAATCCATTTGCATCAACAGAATAAAAACCCAAAGTCCCAATGCCTTATGTAAGTAATACCTTATTAAAGCATAACTAGATTTATTGAGACCATCCTACTAAATTGTGCAGCCAAGGAGTGAGACTAGCATCTAATTAGCAACTGGTCAACTGTGTAGAACCAATTATTCATGCAAATTAATATTTAACAAAAGTTGGTCCCAAACAATATATAAAAACCCTGATACCAAAGACTTTTGCGTTACAAGATGTAACACATACAAAAGTGACAGAAGCAATTAAAGTGCATAAATTTTCTGATTAACCAGATGCCTTGGGTCGTTGTTGTGCTGAAATATGAAATTCCTTTTCATCTTCAGCTTTTCAGCAGAGGCTTTGTGCCAAAA
>JAOXYF010000022.1:1034360-1052942 GCA_028565775.1 Sternarchorhynchus goeldii
ATCTCTCACACGCAGAAAGAGAGATAGCAGGGGTATTTCTGACAGGACCTTCATATGATGTGCAAGCCAAGTACATCTAAGCAGGGATAAACAAAAGAGAGTGAAGAAGCTAAGGAACTAAGGCTCATCTAAGAAATAAGAATATAATGCTGTCTTTCTCAATTCATAGGTATCCAGTCAGCACCTGGTACAACTTGTGAAATAAAAACTCTAGAAGGTAAATATTTTTATGCTCTAATTTCTGACCTGATTTAGGAGTTACATTGTTATTTTTCCACTGACATAAATTACTATAAGACTAAATGTCTCTGTGTGCAGAAAACCAGCATTTCTACGTTAATAGTGAATGTGGTTGTGTTTTTCTGTGTTACAACAGCAGAGACCACCTACCACACGCTCGAAGAGGGCATGGTGGAATACTGCACCACAGAGACCCCGGTGACCGTGACGACGGAGGCGCCCGTGGAGGTTCTGGCGGCGCAGGCGGAGTGTTCAGTGAAGCCGCAGGAGCTGAAGAGTCGCATCGCCCTCAACTCGGCCAAGCTGCTGCAGGAACAACGCGTCACCAACCTGCACGTCCGCGAGATCGCCCAGCACCTGGAGAACCAGAACGACCTGCTCCAGATGATCCGCCGCTCACAGGAGGCCCAGGCCTGCGCCCAGGAGAGACAGGCCCAGGCCCTGGAGGGCACGCAGGCCGCCCTGCTGGCCCTCATCCAGATGTTCAGGCCCGCGCTGAAAGACTTGAGGAAGTTCCTGCAAAATGCGAACAGCGCGAGCATGGGGGTTGCCGTCGAAACTGGAGAGGGGGTGGCGAGCGCGTCACAGCAGGCCGAAGATGGCCAGTAGACTGGACTGCAATCTGTTAGGTAGATGTTCTAAGGGGAGGGAATAGACTGTGTGTGAACGGACCTGTTGTCGGTGTGTGAACGGACCTGTTGTCGGTGTGTGAACGGACCTGTTGTCGGTGTGTGAACAGACCTGTTGTCGGTGTGTGAACGGACCTGTGTCCATGTGTGTATGAGAGTATGATCAAGAATATTGTAAATTAAGATGTCCCTACAATACTGTATGTTATGCAAGTACATAGTGCCTCAAACTGTTTGTGCTTGTGTGGATGTGTGAGTGCGGCTGTGTAATGAGTTTGGATTGTCGTTTGTTTGTTTTAGTATAATTTTACATAGGTGGCCAATGTACGTTCAGTGCATTTTATTGTTTTTCAGCGTGAGTGTTTAGTTTAGTCTACTGTGTTCAAAGTTACATTTATCAATATTTCTTTTGCCAGGTAAAATAAGCTGCCTATAGTTCATAAAGGCATCTACCTTTGCAAGTCTTCAGACAAGATGAAAAAAGAATAAACCAGTGATTTGATTTTTTTTAAAAGGTCTCAAAGAAAATAATTTTTATATTATTGTACTGAAATGTTATATTTGTCCAAAAATGACGAAGTAAATACCCTATGGGAAGGTATTTGATTTACATTTGATTGTACAAGTACATCAAGTTTAAATGAGCAAGTTTAAATTAGCCTTTTTAAGTTTAAACATCACTGCAAAAAAGCGGGATGTTGCCTAATGCCAACATTTGTTGAAGACAATAATTAAACGAGAGACTGAACACACGAAGATATTCAAACATATGTTGTCTATGCATGATTGCCATGTGCATATTATAGGAGCCGTAATTTATGTAAAATGTAAAAGCTACTTTCTCCACCAGATGGAGACATATTGGGTAACAATGGAAGCAATCTGGTATGAATCAAACACAGAAATAACGTTTTATAATTATGGTATTGTTGTTCCCAACTGCAGATATATTGTATGTATTTGGTTGCTCGATGCAATGTTCAGTTGATTAGTAGGTTAAGTTGCCTAACTAACTCGATACGTTCGTTAAATTAACACAGTGTCACTTTTGTAATCACTGCATCACTTTACATAGGGTCTTTACATTTGGTTTTGATAGTTGCCTATCTACGGGCTTTGTGATTTTATGTACGGGAAAATGAAAATCCTGCACTACCCCGTCCCAGACACCTCCTTTCAGGGCGGGGCTTAGTCGCTTTGTCGTTCTGAAAAGTGAGAAGTGGAAAGTCACTAAATCCTGGGTTTAGTGATATGTGCATTTTCTTTACAATATGCCTTAAACACTGAAATTATGAAGCTAGGGAGATAATTTGTAGATCAGTCTGTTAGTACGCGGAGTCCGAAATGCTCAACAGTAGAAAAGCTTTATATGGTTCAAATAAGAAAGAACATTGAAAATCAGTCTATTTTCTCTGACAGAGTAAGTTGTTAATGGGGGATAAACCGAATTCTGTCCATTTTCTCTGACAGAGTAAATCGTTAAAGCGGATAAACCGATGGTACGTACAGAGCGATTTTGAAAAAGGTTCTTTAGTAGTTGTGTGCACACAGCCTTGTTGCACATTTAAGTGTACAGCGTTCGTAATTAGCGGAGTTAAATGTTTACGGTTATTTGTACTTTCTTTCAGGTGCTAACCGAACGTCATTGGGTAGATGCATATTGAAAACGGACTCGAAAAAAATCCAAATGAAACAAATCCCCAGTTAAGAAATGGACAACATTCCTGTTTCACGACAAATAATGGGTTTATTCTAAAATTGTTTTCGTTAACGATAAAATTTTGACCAGCTCGTCGTCTTCAGACACAAGGATTAGACTTATACATTCGATATCTTTAGTCGATGGCGTTTTTAGTCAAGAAAAAGAAATTTAAGTTTCAGACACAGTTTACGCTGGAGGAACTGACAGCTGTGCCTTTTGTAAACGGAGTGCTCTTCTGCAAGATCAGATTGCTGGATGGAGGAGACTTTGCCACATCGTCCTCTAGGTAAAACTAACATTTTTAAAACAATTGATATAGCCCACTGACTTCATTCTAGTCTAGATATTCTTATGTTTGTTTCTCGACTGTTTATTGTATCGGTGGGTTTTCTTGTAAGCATCTAGAAGCTGTCGAAAACAGGTCCCTTAAGTTAAATTTGAATAAAAAATGTATGATTATTCACTGAAGATAAATGATGTCTCAGAAGTCAAGCAAACATTATCAGGTAATTTGGAATGAGTGGTGAATCTGCAAGTGTTTGTATTGTTATATGTTTAAGTATAGAGTATGAAATGTGTTTCACAGGTGATCTAATCGCTCTATTCTTTCATCTATGAAAAGTTTGAGATTAATACTGTAAATACATACTGTAAAATAATACACAATACTGTAAAGCCAGATGCATTTTACTGTGCATCTGAAACACTGGCAGCTTTCACAACAAACTTAGTCATCACGCTTTTGATGTCAGTTTTCACCAAAGCACATGCAGTTAGTAAAACCACGATCCTCTAATAGTAAACGCTGCATGTGGGAAGCAGACACGTGCACTGTTGAAAAGCAAGCGGTTGTTTTTTGCACACTGTCCTGTCCTGTCCATGTCCATGCAGTGAATAACAGGAAAGAGAGGGCAGTCTGTAGTGCCACCATTGCTTCTGTGTCAGGCAAGCCCACTGAAGTGGAAAGCTTTTTAATGCGTGTATTCACTACTTGCAACTGCTGTGTATGTGCTTATGTGTGCGAGAGAGAGAGGGAGAGAACGAGCGAGCATTAGCATTCGCTCTGGACGTTGCCCGGCATGTTAACAAGTCACAGCTTTTTCGAGGAAGGGAGACTCCGTAATGCCCCAGCCAGAGAATTCATACTGGGTCAGTATGTGAGCTGGCTCTGGTTAGTCAAGAGGACGGGGACTGAGCCAGGGTCAGCGACTGCTGAAGGTCTCATTCTCCCTTCTCCTTTCTCATTCAGGTCGCACAGGCTATCGTCTTTGCCGCCCTCCTTTCCCACATGCATGGCACACAAACGCACGTGCACATTCACCTTCCGTAGCACAAACAGCCTTTGTGTTGAAGTTTGTGCTGAAAGAGATGTGTATGGAGATGGGGGGGGGGGAAGCGACTGGGAGGGGAACTACAAAAAACGGGGAGTGAATAATCAGTGGGGGAAGCAATAGGAAACGGTCAACTAGATCGAAAGAAATACCCACTTTTATTGGAAGGAGTTAAACGCATATGGGAGCAATTTTATTTGTACCAGTTCTGTGAGTCAGTCAGCGTTACAAACCTACCTCATTAGAGACTCCCCCGAAAGCCATAAGAGCCCCAAGAGAATGTGATGGATTGTTCCTCTACATTAAAGCCCCTGACTTTAGTGTGCTGGTATCTTCACTGCACAAGCAAGTAAAATCAGCACCATGTTTTTAAAGCCTTTGATCTTGCATGGAAACCCTGATTTTAATACCACCATAAAGTGCAGTTGCATCCTCTTGCCTCTTTCAGGTTGAGACTGGTTGTATTAAGCCATAAGACTGGCATGCTTTAAACCCGATCCCACCTGATGCTCATATCCCCCGACAATAGGCACTGTATGAAATGCAGGGCTCAAACTGAAATCAAAGGAGATCAAAGGGTAGGGTGCCTGTTGCTGGCAAGAAGTGTGGTGCAGAGAAGTTGTGTGGGGAAGAGCAGGCCATGTGTGGGGTGTTTGGCCCAACGGCTTCAGCAGATGAGAGGTGTTGTCTCTCTCTGGAGCAGAGAGGAAAGGTGTCTTTATACTCCGCTGTGAAGAGAATACAAAAAGGTTTATTTTCAGGCCCCCACCCACCATGTTCTGGAACTGGCTATAAGGTCTGGGAACATTCCTCAAAGTCAACAGTATTCTCAAAGCTGTAATTAACTAACTAATTAATTAATTTCACATGCTGTGTTCTGGAATACAGGTGATTAGTTTTCAGAATGCATAAGCCAATTGCAAACCCAAAGCATGCAAGATTTGGTATGCAGAGTAAAACCAGACGCCTCAAACAGGCTAACCAGATGTTTTCCCCTTCTGTGGTAGTAAGGTGTGGGTTGAGGGAGGATTAAGTATTTATTGCTTGTAGCAGTCCTGAAAGAGACGGGTCATATTGAGATTCGTGAACTGAGTTCTTCACTGAAGGTATCCTACAACACCCCATCACTTCCTCGTTCCCTAGCAGGGAGGACATATTTAGGGATTTTACTATTTTACTTGTGAGGGTTGTTGATAAAGAGGCTAAAAATGCATATAGTTGTAGTTAGAAATCAGCTGCTGTGGAGATTTTTTTTTATGGAGTTTGTTAATGCAGGTAATTTTTCAAGGCTTTTCTTGTGAAGGAGCTCTTCTGAGTTTGGAGCAATGGCAGTCAATATGGGAAAATATTGCTTTCTATGTGAAGTCGTCATAGATTAGGTATAGTGGGGGTATAGGATGATGTGAAACGTTTAATGTTTAGTGGGAGGTTTTATGTAAAATGAGAGGTTTTATACTGCACCCCTGTGTTTGTGTAAATAAAAATAGGAGAAAGAAGCTCTGTATTTCTTAGGTACACAAAGCTACCAATTATATTGTGAGAGAAATTATTTATGTATGGAAGGGTTCCACCAAACAGATGAGTGTGTAAAGCATAACCATAAAAAAACTTATCCAGTACCAGACTTGGCATTATGCACAGTTCATCATTTGTAACGTGTCTTTTTCTAACTAGTAGGTTGTGGTAAGAGTAGGTTTTGAGGCCATTCGGGGTCAAGCCAGGAATAGTTTGGTTTGCTCTGTAAATGCTCTGTAGGGTGGGCACATGGCGATCTAGCCAAACCGTTTTCCTGCTCAGAGCTCAATGTGCTTTTAATTAAAGCATGTTTCAAAGATGAGAGTTAAAAAAAAAAAAAAACAACTTTGATCTTTGGTTGCTTATGTTGTTTCACTCTGCAAAAAAAAAAAAAGATTTAATTGACTACTGTCATTCCTTATTCTAAAAATAGAAATGCATGTTTCTAAATATTTTGCACTAGTTTACGCTGAGCTAACTGTACTTGAAAACTTTGACTAAGAACACCAGACTCTTATGGGCAAGACTGTACTTTTTCATCTGGCATTTGGTTTGTAATGGAACTTTTTCAGGGAATATATATTCCCTTTCATGTAGTTTTCTCTCTCTTTCCCCTAGAGACAACACAAAGAACTACGTGTCCTATAGAGCCCTGTAGTGGGTAATCCACTTCCATTGTGTGCCTTGCATAGTCCATGTTTGTCCTCCTTGTGCAAGGATCTTATGGAAACTGCTCATGGGAACATCCCACTCCCCAGCTTTTCTTGTTTTCCAATTCTCTGTATTCGATTTGCCCTCTGCATGACCGAACCTCTTGGGTGTCACAGTGCGGACGTAGTCCACGCCTTGTTCCATCTTCTCCACCGTCTATGCAGCTCCTCTGAGTAACGAAACTATTTACCACTAAGATCAGATTGGATATCAGCCAATGGGAAGAGAGCATACAAGTAAGTAAATATAGAACTCCTCTACTGAAGTCATACTTCATCACAGACCATTCAAACATATGGTTAGTCTCCAGCGAGTGTATGCTCTCTTGCCAAGGACATCATCTGAGATGTAAAAAAAGTACTGGCTCATCCAGTGCTTGGCTGAATGAGGGAGGCATTTACAAACAAAATCACTGTTTCCATTATTCTTTGTGTGGATTGATGTTCTGAAAACATAATTCATAATTAACCAGTACACAAGATTACATTTTCTGTTCTATCTTTACACTAAGAATAAACTGTTTGTTACTGTGCCTTTAAGACAGATATAGTATAAATGAACCGTGTTGATTGACTGCTCTATTTTGGGATTCCTTCAAAAGCACTTAGAGCTGAAACATACTTAAGAACTGCAATGTAAGTGCAGAGATAAACCTGTAGACTGTCTAGGATTAGTGACATCAGAAAATGCAGGTTTTGCAGGGTAGATTCCATATATGACTTTGGACTGTAAGAGTGAATGGTGTGTTTTGAAGTTTTAACAAGATATTATTTAAGAATTCTTTATTCAATTAAATCAAGGGAAATTCAGTTTTCCATGCCAGTTAAAGGCATGTAGATCAGTTCTCAGTGAAGCCTGTGTCCTGAAGCATGGAACCAGACATATGGTTCAATGTTCATGTAACTGCTAAAGTAAGAGGCTGCGGTGGTTTTGTATGCTGTCTGCCTGACCTATAGCATGTGGCTTGATTAGGCCTACTTCCTGTCTAGGATCAGATTTGGTCCTTGCTCTGCCACCTTCTGGGGTGACTCGGGCATAGTGTAGAATGTTCTGGTGCTTTGACTTCGTTTTATATCACATAAACGAAGAACAAAGCCTTTCTATCCACTGCACACTCTCTTCAGCTCAGAGGAACTACACAAGTTATATGAATGGAGAGGTCATCACCCCTGGGTCTGGGAGGAGCCCAGGCTGAGGTAATGTGGCCATTTTACCTACGCGCTGTCGGCTCAGACAACGCGTCTGCCGGGGAACCGCTGGCGTGGCGCTCGTGGGAGGGGGACGAGTGTCCAGTTCAGCTCGCAGCCGACTGAGTCATCCGAGAAATGGACTAGAAAAATCCTATGGTGGCAGCCTTGCATGGCTCAGCTGGGCATGCTGCATCCCAGCCTTTTTTTTTGCTTTAGCACGAGCTGAAGATAACGAGCTGTTACAGCTGATGTGTGTCGTTCAACCAGTGTTTGTTCCTTGGCTGCATTTAGAATTTATGGTGAAGTTTCCACTTTTGTTTGTTTGTTTAGCCATGTGTATAAATTTCTGTTTCACACAGCCTGACTTTATTGTGGTTTAACTGTAGTGCTGTGGTGATTCAGGCAAAGCTTTTCTGTTCAAGCTGCTCACGCCATCACAGACTAAGGAAGCTGGTCGTTGTGATATTTTCTGAAAGGAGGCTCTCCATCCTAAACAAAATATAGACTTGGGTCTGACTTTTTCCTTAAAGAATTTAATAGAACTTTCAGCAAATGAAAGTAATTATTGCTGGTATCTGCTACAGTTCTACACGGTGTTACAGTGAAACCTCTCCTCCCAGCTCTGCCTGTAGATGCTTCAAGCACTTATTGAGTTTGAATCCATCCAGATTGCTTGGGGGGGGGGGGGGGGGTTGTACACAACTGAACTTCCCCAAGTCTTTGGACAACCAGCCTATTGAAGGCTGTGTGATTAGGGTTGCTTTTGGCCACCGAGGAAGAATGCAGAGCTGAAGGATTAAAAATTGAGCTCCTGTGTTGGTGCACAGGACAGACAGGTTTTTGTGATGGGATAAGTAGACAAAGTTGCACGGTCAAATAACGTGCTTCAGCGCAGAACTTTATTTATGTGGGATGCTTAAAATAACAGCTGATTCATTAATCAAAGCATTCTTTAGTTATTAGACTCGCTTTCTACATTTGATGGAATCCGTTTACCTCCAAATGCATACCAGTTACTTCCTAGTTGTTCTCACTTTGCAGAGTACACTGTTGAAGTATTAACGAACCAACAACGTCATGTGTCCCTTTAATGATGATTGTTAACATCGTATAAGAATTATTAAATGACATAAATAAAATATAATCTAATCCTTGTAATCATGGCAACATGTTGTATGATGCAAAATACTGGAATGCTTAATAAAGTGTTCCAAAAAAAAAAAAAGACAGAAATAGAGAATCCCCTTCTTAATGCAGCGTGGGCTGGTGAAGCATGTGAACTGTAAAGGTGTTATTGTTGGCCGGGACAATGATTGGCTCTCTTGGTCCTTTGGCTCCCTGCCCTGTCCCCTCCTCTCACTCCCCCTACTCAACGCTGCAGACGCGGACCGTTTCTACGGCGATGGTAACAAAGCATGTTTGGCCCCTGGAATGCAAGTGAAGAATGTGTGTGTGTGTGTGTGGGTGGGGGGGACTGAAGGAGAGTGAACGATTAGAGCTCGCTGGCTCTGATAACAAGGGCTTGGCGATGAGTGCCAGGCATTAGCGGAGAGCGGCACATGTCTGTCTGGCCGCAGCTTTAGAGCTGGGGGTGAACGCAGTGGCCGGAGCGGAAAGTCTGCTCCGCTGCTCTGTGCTGGGATCTAAGAAGCATAACGCGCTGAATTGGGAAACGCCGGTACTGCAGAGAATAGCCTGATGCTTCCGGCCAGCCTTCAAGAGTCTGTTGAATGAACAGTGGTTTTGTGCCACTGTTTGCAGCATGTGTACATGTTAAGAGGAATTAAGAACAGATGCCCTGACTGGCAGTAAGCCATCTTAAAATAAACCCTTGTAGTCCCAGACCATGGTATGGTGTCCCTGTAGGTTCTGTCTAGTGGGCCAGTTATAGGAAAATGCTTTGGTCATGCACTCTAAGGCATTTTTATTAGTTTGAGTCATGTGAATTTATAGTGAGCACCTGACCAAGCTCTTCCTTACAGCTAAGGGTTTGTTTTTCCAAAGCTGGTATTGATTACCAAGATTTAAATCCAACATTGTGAGAAGCAATTTTTCCTAGTTTCTTGCACTGAGCCCTTTGCTTGTAATCACCGAGATCAGTATTGCAAACTGAACTATGGGACCTACCAGTGGATTTAAAATAAAAGGTGAAAAACAAGTTTAAATTGCATGTGGTTTTTAATGGTTCTCTTGCTGCAGGTGAAAGGTTTTGCATGGATGTCCTGCTGTACACCACAGAGCAGAGTGTTCTCTTGTATTAATAGCTGTTTATTTGCATAGCAGATGGCCAGGGCCTCATGCATATTCAGTACATGGCTCTTTATTGAATGTTCTCTCGTAGTTCTCTTTATATTTTCGTGACTGTGTGTGTGTGTGTGTGTGTGTGTGTGTGTGTGTGTGTTAGAAATAGTGAATATGTTAAACGTTGCCTGAACGTGTGTGTAATACACAAGCATATTTTTTAATGTAAAAAGTGAACCGCAGTGAAAATCTCTTCCTTAAGATTGAGATGTTTCCTCTTTGTTTGCTGCCTGAAGTTTTTGGGGATGGTACAGTACCAATGAACACTCGATAAATGTGTCTCGCGCAACATTTCCGTGTGAGGTGCTGAACAGAATCTTTTGCATGAATCAGGTTATTAAAAGTTGGAACAACTGCTAGATCATTACTCCCCCCTTCCTTCAAATGTCTGCTCTCTGTGGTGCTGAATTTGCAAGGTTAAAAAAATACAAAATACATCAATCCTTTAACGTGTTGTTAGCCATAATAAATAGAGACGCAGCTTGAGACATCAGAAGTGAATATGGCTCCTTGCCAAAAACAGCGTACGGATAAATGGTGCGTCCTTTTAAAACAACACCTTCCTGTTATCTCTCTCCTCTCCTGTAGAGAGGAGGTTCGCGAGAACTCCGTCTGTTGGAAGAAGAGATTCTCTTTTGTGTGCAAGATGAGCGCCAACCCCAATACCGGGATCCTGGACCCCTGCATATGCAGAGTGTCTGTGAGGAAGGTAAGTCCCTCCAGAGCACTGACTCTGCAGCAGTCAAACGGGTCCCAAATGATGTTTGAGCCAAGTTGGACCTGAGATATGAAAGTAAGTGCTCATTTCGTAATTAGGATTCAACTTGGATCTGTTTTTAAAGATGATCATTTAGTTTGGTTCAAAGAAGGGTCAAGTTCGTGGAAGTGAGCTGAAGTAAACATTTATGTTCCTTTGCCTGTACTTCCCAGTCACCGACTCTTTCACTTATCTTGTTTTTGTTACAGGAACTCAAAGGAGGAAAAGCGTATTCAAAGGTGGGATGATTCTTCCACCCTGCTACATGCAAGAGCGTGTGGCACAGTCGACTTCATCGTGCACTTCCTTACTCTGTAGAAATCTGTGCCATTAACATGTAGTACAAGCTATAATTGTACTTAACACGTGTGGTGGAGCCTTTCACAGTTGTGTGGTGGAAATAGGTACAGCCCAACTGACACTGTGCTGTCAGCTGTCAAAGTAGACTTGAGAGCAATCATTGCCTATAAGGTGTAAAAATTCTAGGTATTAGTTGGCTTGTGAACAAGTGTGTGTCAGGGTGTGTGCATGTCCCGAGATTCACACCAACATTCTGAAGCCGTAGTCATGTGATTTTAGAGTGTTCAACCATGTGATGTCCTGTTATATAAGTGCTCATGATTGCTTTTCAAGGAAAGGATGGATCCCGTGGAGGTCTGATGTTGATCATAAATGGTCCCTGTATAGGACAAAGGTGGGGAAAGTGGCGTTTGTAATCAGCGAATGAAGCCTTCCTTTTATTTGTCTCTCTCTGGCCAAGTTTGGATTTCCCTAAGCTAAATATATCACAGCTCCTCACGAGATGGTCTACTTAAAATAATGTATCTGGAAGCAGATCCAACGGGGGATCAGGTGATGTTAAGAACTTACAACAGGACAAGTCAACAGGACATATGACTAAGTGTTATACCAGAAACCACTCCAGTTACACTATTGTGTCCTTAGGATTTGAATATAGGAGAAAGGAAGGAGATGACGTGCCCACAAACGCTTAGATTGTGGCATCACACTGTTTGTCCTGCTCCTGAAGAAGTGTCTGCTTTCCAGTAAAGTTTGATTTTAACGCGAGTTCTGCAGAAGAGTGTATTCAGGGAACAGGAAATCGGAAGAGAGTCGGAGGCTTACATAAGAAGGCCGTCTGCCTTCTCACAGCCGCTCAGAGCTTTGACTGTGGAGGACCATCTGGAAACCATTAACCTTCTCAACAGACTGTCTTCACCTGGGCTTGTCGCTGTTTGCTTCCTTTCTTGTTTATATGTTGGCTTATAAACTTTCAACTGTAATTGTGTCACAGTGTACAAAGGGTAGGGAAGCAGTGACACGTTTATTAATTACTTGTTGTTTTGGCTCCTCTCTTGCTGAAGCAAATTGGATTTGAAATGAAACGATGACCATAAAAGTGCAGAATTCAAGGATTAATTCAAAGATATGTACATGTGTACTGAGTGAAATGTACATAACCATAGTCCT
Organism: Sternarchorhynchus goeldii; assembly: GCA_028565775.1. Taxonomy (NCBI): domain Eukaryota; kingdom Metazoa; phylum Chordata; class Actinopteri; order Gymnotiformes; family Apteronotidae; genus Sternarchorhynchus; species Sternarchorhynchus goeldii. The sequence goes on from JAOXYF010000022.1 coordinate 1,046,207, forward strand.
TTTATACAGGGTCTTCCCATTTCAGATATTGGTTCAATAATCTATATATAAAAAGAATTAAGAATTAAAAAGACAGCGAATATTTTTTATTTATTTATTTTTTAAAACAAAAATCCAACCGCAAATGACCTTATGTTTCAAAAGAGCTTAACTGAAATGTGAAAGTCTAACGTTGCAAGTTTATTCTGAATTCTGAAAAGTCACTGTTTCACAACACTAACTTCACTCCATTGCTAAGTTCATAATATGCAATAAGACAGGAAGCTAGCGGTGCGAACATCCTGGCAGGGAAAATGAGCGGATGTAGTAATCAGTCAGAATATCCGGGAAGAAGAATGAGTTCCATTTAGTCAGCATAGTCCCCGGCACGCAGAGGCAGCCTTCCGACACGCAACACCCGATGCGTGATGTACTCCATTAAACTGTGTGAATGGACTGGAGAAAATCTTGAGCTGTGAGGGATGCTCTGTGTTCTACTTATTTTGGAGTGTCCGTGCTCCTCTCAGCTGGGCTTTGCCGATCTGAACATGGCGGAGTTTGCGGGCTCAGGCTCCACAGTGCGCTGCTGCCTGCTCGAGGGCTACAACACCAAGAACACCCGGCAGGACAACTCGATCTTAAAGGTGAGAAAAGGCTCCAAGCACCCTCTACCTCAGCAAGATCGCTAACCTTCGTGGGTGGATTTAAAAGCATGTGATCATTGTCAATGTGATTTTGCAAAATTTTTCTTCACATGTTTTCAGTTTAATGTAATTTTGTATTTTTCTTCTTAAGGTGACCATTGGGATGACCCTCTTATCTGCAGACCCATGCTTTAAAACGTGAGTGAACCGTATCTCCTCCCACAGCGACAAGTTAAGGTTTGGTGTCCTCTTTTGGTGAACAGTTCAAACTGCAGCACAAGTTCAATCTGATTTTTGCTGATCATTAAACCAAACTTTGTGTGTCACCATTGACTTCCTGCCTCATGCTCATGTCCATTTCCAACATATTTTTGTTCTCTGTGCTGTTAGACCTCCCAGTACTGCCAAGTGCATCTCTGTGCCCGGTCGGGAACCCTCTCTTCAGCTGGACTGTAAGGGAGAGGGCACAGTTACGGGGGGTGCACCACGGCTAAGCAAACCCAGGGCGTTCTTCAGCTCAGGTACATCCAGTATACAGAAAGACCTCAAAAGCCAGTGTACATTTACAAGAGCGGTTTGTGCTTTAACAAAATCATTTACATTTTCAGCAGTTGGCAAAAGCTCTGATCCATAGCAACTTGCATATATATTTATCAGAATGACAGTACATGTGCTTCCTGAGAATCGAACCCATGAACCCATTAGCTGCAGCAACGTTCGCGTGTTGTCATCTTTATGTTCCTGACCGTGTCTTTCTCCGATTTGTAATTGTCCAGGTCTGCCAGATGAGGATGACCAGAGTCGGACCAGCCCGGACGAATCCTTCCACACCGGCCACTCGCGCAACTCCAGCTACGCTAGTCAACAGAGCAAGCTGTCAGGTCTGCACTCCTGTGTGTGTTCACGTGTCATCGGCGTTACTTGTAGTATGTCACACAAACATTACCGGTGTAGACTCTGTTTCACACCTTTATGAGGCAGGGGACCTAGTCTGAATTCCTTATGTGCTTATACCATGTTGTCTTGGTTACGATACAGGAAGCCCTCCTTTAACTTCCTCTTCTCTGTCCATCTTATAGAGCCCCCTTTCTCTCCAAGCAACTGCAATTGTCTGTGGCCGTGGGAATGTTTGTTTACACTGCCATTCTGATACGCTGGTGGCTGTGCTCGAAAAACACACCGTCATTCTGTTTCTGGGTGTGTGTGTTTTGATTTGCGCGTGCTTAGGTTACAGCACGGAACATTCTTGCTCGTCCAGCCTGTCGGATCTGACCCACCGCAGGAACACTTCCACAGGCAGCAGCGTGAGTGCAGACGCCGCGTCAGAATGTGACGGGCGCCCCGGGAGGCCCCAACGCCCGCCACGCCCGCTGATCCCCTCCAGCAGACCCCTGAGGTATGCGCCCAGCACACATCGCTCTACCTCACCTAGTAAATAACACGGGTGTCCCTGACACTTCTGACCTGCCCCAGGAGGAAGCAGGACTCGGTGGAGAACCACCCCACCTGGGTCAATGACACGCGCATCGACGCCGGTGACGTCGTGGAGAAGATCGTGCAGAGTCAGAACTTTGCTGACATCAGTAATAATGAAGGTAGGCAAAACCAAAATCACTAGGGTTTTTTTCCAGCCATCATGTTGTAATTTCACTGTATGTTTTCATGGCGCCTGACCCCGTCTCTTGCTCTTTCTCCCGCCATCGTAATAATCCTTCCTGCTGCTTTTCTCCTCTTTCTCTCTTTTCGATCTCCTTGTTTAGATAGCAATCTGAGACTGTTTGTCAGTAGAGATGGGACGACTGCATTAAGTGGAATTCAGCTGGGAAACAGGTAGGACAGCAATGCTCTATTGTTCAAACAGTTATAAAATTAGGAATAATTCAGTTATTGTAATGTAGTGTGTACTTACAGTAGGTGTTAAGCACTGCACCGTACAGTGTGACTGATGTCAGTACAAACCAGACAGTCCTATACTGTGCTGGCAGTCATGACCTAACCACCCTTTGCAGATAGATTGATTTTCTTTGTTTGTTTGTCTGTTTGTTTGTTGTTTTAGGGTCTCTGCTGGTGTGTATGAACCAGTGGTGATTGAAAGCCACTAGAACGGCGAAGGCTGTATGTTATGCTAACCATTTGCTCTGCCACTAAAGACCTGAGATAGACACAAACTCCTGACCCTTGATATATATTTTTTTTTTCTTTCTTTTTCTGATCTGCATGACTGGAGGATGTGTGCCTGTGTGAAACCTTCCACGGTTCACAGATGAATCCCGGTCAAGGCTTTAGTTGGACCGTTGCTTAGCTTAAGGTCTCTCCCTCCATTTTTGTGATTGCCTTGGTGCTGTTGCACAGGGGATGGTTTGAAAGGGGCTGTGAAACTTGACACTGTCACTATAATATTGAAACCAAACTTTTAGAGGCATAACCCACTACCACTGATGAGGTTCGAGGCATGTGGCTCTGTCATTGTGTGTGTATGTGTGTGAGTGTTTTTAAAGCACACACCTTTATGCACTGTATCTGATTGCAGGGTCTGTGGATGGGTAACTGTATCTTGAGTGTGTTCCACAGCTATGAATGACTTGCAATAGAGTTTGAGAATTGGCAAGTTTTATCTTGCCATGGAGTAACTCACCCCAGCTCCAACCCCAACCTCAGTTGGAGTAGATACCCCTCACACTGTTTGCCTAAACACTAAATTGCAATTCTTACTATGAAACAGTTCGTTCATTTGAAAATTAACTTTGGGCAGTATTCCTGGAGTACCAGCTGGTCTGAGTACAGTGAGAGGATGAGCAGTGCCTGAATCACTGAAACTAAGGTTTTCCTATCTGCACCGTACAGTACTCAGATCAGAGCACATGCATCTTCTGATGAAGCTTCTTAACTAACTCGGTGTAGAAGAACACTAGTGTTATGTCTTGAAAGGATCGTTAACATCTTTGCATTCATAGGAGGTTTATTCTTAGTAAACAAACATCTACGCTGGCGATGCCTAAATGTGCCATGTTGAGTTTAAGTTCTAAAACATTGCAGGACTGTGCGTAACTTCCTGTCCTGCGTAAACTGCACTTTACATCAAACACATTTTCAATAAAGCTATGTAACACACAATGAGTAGGATTAGCCATTTCATTATATACTCCGAATACTCCTTAAATATGCTTTAAAAGCAGTAAATGGCTGGTCCAGTCAGACTGCTGATAGAGGACTACAAACTTGGAAAAAGTTAGCATTCTCTTCCTTTGTCATTGTCTTAATGTTCCTCAGACTGACACATTAGGAGACTCTACAGTAGTTCTCTTCAGATCAACACATTAGGAGACTCTATAGTTGTTCTCCTCAGATCAACACACTGTGCAGCACTTTTGTCATACTGAGCAACTTTTCAATCATTGAACTTTCACCTAGCTTTTATACCCAGTTCCCTTTCTTTTTCAAACCAGCAGGCTGGTCTGTTTTTCTATGAAATATCACAGGCACTAATAACCCATTTTTGAGTTTTACCTCTTTGCAAGCAGCAGTATATCGAAGGTGAAAAGCTGATTAAGGTCCAGTTCATCTGACGTGTACTTTTGAAAACTGTGACCTTGATTCTCCTAGTATATGGTGCTGCTATGGACTGACAGTTTTGGGAGCTCTCTTGACTGCTGTTAATCTTACACTTTTAAGGTAGGCATCTTAAGTAAGTACTCCAGTCTTTCCATGGTACTGGATGTAATTCATCTAACATAACATATTTTAGTTGCTCGGTTCCATTACAAATTGCTGGACCTGGCCTTCTCTCCAGTTCATCAGTTAGGATACATGAACAATGAGACATGTCTTTAATACTAGTAAGTTTCTTTGTTAGAAGGTATCTTTTCTGGATGCTAAGCATAATACTAGTTATTTATAATGGAAGATCTTTATTTGCAGTGTTATTTAGTCCAGGACTTAGTTTTAGTACACAAAACTGGTTCAGAGAACATTAAACATATTTGGGTCAAACCTGGACTCCGTCCAGGTGAAATGTTCATTTACCCAGCACTACGCACTGAATTTATTTGACTTTTCACTTGAACTCTTGTCTGGAAAGGGTTTAGAGCCATGCATGACTTCACCATGTTTGCAACACATAAGCTAACATTTCTATAACCTGTGTTAATGATAGATACATAACTTATATGAAAGATTTCTATCACTTTAATGAAATTCACTTGTATTTCAAAATAGCTATTTTTGTGAATCTCCCAAATGTGTTTTTCCATCAATAAAGTGAAATCCTTTTCCCAGCATGTTTCATGTTCTTGTGTTTCCATTTACATGTACAGTGAGATCTCAACCATAGGTTCAATCTCATGAAAAATAGTAACAAATACATGGTTACAAAACCAAAATGTAATTTTTAGGAAACGTGCCATAGAGAATAATAATGATTCCCCACCTTACCAGAATGTAATATCTTTGCTGGTGACCATTTACAATGTGTTCTCCTTCAGTGAGCAGTGTCTCGTGCTCTTGGGGCTGGGCTGCTCCGTGAACTGGTAGCAGAGCATACACCACATGCTGTCCTCCGGGGCAATCCGGACCCCTCTGCTGGCTCTGAACGGCCTTAGGGCGCAGGAGCCTGCGGGAGTGGAGGGCAACCTGTTTACTTCCTGTTAACGCCTGTCCCGGGAAACTTTCACGCCGGCAAGGAATTTACCCAGGATGAAATAAGCCGCAGCACTGAGGCAGAGGACGATGAGGAAGATCGTTCCGGGCCCGACGTCCGCAGGGGCACAGGCGTTGGGGCAGGCGCAGGGGCTTTCCACCCAGATCTGTAGGGGAATGTTACCCTGGAACCTCTGGCTGTAGGAGATGGAGCGGTTCGGGCTACAGTGGTAGTGCACCACAGTTTGAACTTCAGTGTAAGAGTGTGCTAGAAGAAGCAGAGTAATCATTATATACATTTACTCTCTATTGGCAGAAAATGCATAATGTGCTACAGCATCTTGAATGTAGCTATTATATTTTATTCTATTATATATTTTTTAAACTAGAATTTTTTTACCTACTATATTTTTTATCTATTAAACTAGAGCAGGAGTAACACTTTCTCCCCTGAACAAAATATTAAGTAGTATTCTCTTGTTTTTTTTTAATCATGTATCTATAATTTATACTTTTGTAAGCTAATATAATGTACTGTATGACTCACAGTGCATTTATAACCTATCTGTGTAGTGCATGTATAACCTACCTGAATAGGAGACCGACAGTATCTTCACTGTATCGTTATAATGGAATTTATTGCCCTCGTGTCTTCCGTAGTTCACATAGTGACTTGTGTACTTGTGCCTATGAAAGATTGCGTTTTCAGAAATTTTACACTGTATATATTTAAAAAAAAAACATATGTTTTGCATGTATCTGTTCTGAGTTACGATAAAAGTGGAACATAAATGCACACCTTACAACCAAACAGACAGCCACATCCGTACAGTCTGTAACAGCAAAATCGTCGGGTTCTGAAAAAGGAAGGCATGGGCTGAAAGACACGAGCACCTCAGTTTCTCGCGGCGTGTCTTCGAATCGCACGTGCCTGAAGCGTTCCAAGAACCCCTCCGTGTCTGCCAAGGCTTCCAAATCAATAACTCCACTTCCGTCCCGCATGATGCATTTACAGTGATTTACCTTAATACAACCGCTCTTTCTCTTCCCAAATAATAACGGAACTGAAGCAAGCGATAGTGATGAAGCTACGGTTATTCCTAACGACAGGTAAAAAGTAACCAACGCTACTGGGTACTCCATGGCAGTGTAACAGCAGTGAAAGTATTCCTGCTTCAAATATGAGAGAACTTAATTCACGGCACAGTGACAGCTGCACTCCGTCGTCGAGAATATTTGAGAGGTCTGACTGTTAGATTCCTAAGGTCCTCTCCAACCGCAAAAAAAGTTGATTAAAAATCGTACATGGCTGTACTTACTCATGTAGTCCTGTTCCGTGCCTATGGATTATTCTGTTAAGAACAGATACAAACTTATTAACACTATAAAACATTATATGTGATCCTTAATATATTCTTGATATTTATTTATTCCTTTATCTTCTTCATTGAAATGACGGAATATATGTTCACTGATAT
>JAOXYF010000022.1:1053042-1067543 GCA_028565775.1 Sternarchorhynchus goeldii
TTAATATATTCTTGATATTTATTTATTTCTTTATCTTCTTTAGTTTGCTACATCTCTCTCTTACTATAGTACACTGCATCATCTATTTATCTATCTAATTGTTTTAGCAATGGTATAATGTCCATATATAATTATTTCTCATTCTCTTTATTACAATTCAACCAGAAAATTTACAGCATTAAAAATCACAAAAAAATAACCTCTATAGGCTACTGTGACGGCGGCAGTGAGGGAGCGGAAGATGAGGCTGCAGTAAACAAACCTCCTTGGTTGCCAACCCTGTATGTGACATCATTAATCTGGCTGATGATGGAGTATGGACTTACGTATCTGGGCTTACCCGCGCTCCCATATCTACCATCCTTGGTAGCCACCCACCCCTGGTTTGAAGCGTGGGGTCTCTCCTCGCCGTCTATCGGCCTTGCGTTTGAATGCCGCAATGGCTCTCCTGAGGCGTTGGTGCGTCTGCTCCCAGACCTCCTCCTCCTCCTTGCTGTTTCTGAACCACTGTGTGACAGCGGGCTGGTCCGACTGTTGGGGGTTCTAAGGGTACAGCAAAGGTTGAAACCCCATCACGCACTGAACGGGGCGTATTGGGCCCAGGTGCTGTTGGTGCACTATGGCCAAGACGTGACAGTGTGGACCACATTTACGTGCATCCCTGGCCATCAGTATCGTGCGCTTAGGAGCTGGCATGTCCTAATGGCCAGACCCCAGTGACGTATGCGCCCAGGTGACGAGAGCAGGTGAATGCGCAGCTGCAGCAAGACGAGCAGCTTGAGAGGCGTGCTGCCCAGATCTTGCGGGCCAGCTGGCAGCTGATGTTCCCCATGAACATCAGGAGCAGGACTGGCTCCTGGCTGGTTTGTTGGGTTTTGGGGACGTGCTGTCGTGACTCGGGTGTTCTGGTCTCTAGGGCAGTACGTCACCTGGAAGTTAAAGCGAGAGAAAAAGAAGGACCACCTGGGTTGCCGAGGGTTCATCCTCTTCGTGGTCCAGAGGTACACCAGGTTCCGGTGGTCCGTGACCACTTGGAAGGGATGCCGGGCGCCCTCTAGCTAGTGGCGCCACTCCTCGAGCATGAGCTTGATGGCCAGCAGCTCGCAGTTACTGACTCCGTAGTTGCGCTTGGCAGGAGTGAGCGTCTTAGAGTAGTAAGCTATGGGTTTTAGCTTACCTCCCTTCTCAACCCATTGGGACAGGACCACCCCTTCGGAGGCGTCCACCTCTACCACAAGCAGCAGACTAAGGTCTGGCTGCTGCAAGGTCCGGCTCTCCACGGAGAGGGCTTGCAGATGTTGAGCGTCGGTCATGATCATGGACCTGAGCTCGCTCATCTCCGCATGGACAGGGTCCAGGGCCGCCTCCTGGAACCCCGAAGTGGAGGCTTACTTGCAACTGAGCTTGTGAAAGCTCGTGGCAGCGTGCTGGCAGTAGTTGCTTCGTCCATCAAGGGCAAGCAAATATGCAACTGGTTATTGGCCAGTAGTTGGATGGAACTGGTCCTGCCTGGGGGTTCTTCAGGATTAGGACTGCCCTACCTTCAGTTAGCAATTCAGAGTGGGTTCCATTGGTTAGCAGCTGGCTCATTTGTGCCATGTCAGGGTCTGTTCTTATACTTTTAGTCTTTGTTTAGCAGTTGCCAAGATCTCAGGAATGGTTAGCCTCTTGTACTTCTTAGGTACCTTCTTGGTCCCACTTTTTGGCATCTCTGCTAGGTCTCTGCTAGCTGGCTAACCTCTCTCTGTGTTGCCCTTACCTTGACCTCCTTGCTGATTTTATAGCCATTATTCTTATTCTCAGCAGCTCTCGTGTTGAGCTTTGTTGGGTCTTGGTTCCCAGTAGGGGTTTGGGTAATGATGATATCCCCCCTCTGACCTGTCGTCCTGGCTCGCCCTTGCCATAGCATTTTATGGTGTTGTACCTTGTCAGTCGCTAGTTGTGATAGCAGGTGCCGCTTGCGGATGTTGGAACACTGAGCTACTAGTTGTTTAGGTGTTTAGGTGTTACTCTAGATGTTGGGTATTGAAGCTTCCATAGTTCAAGTTCAAGTTAATTTATTTTTATAGCGCTTTTAACAACAAACGTTGTCTCAAAGCAGCTTTACAAATGTCCGAGTCCAAGTTCTCACATCCTCTGCATATTCCCTCTCATATTGGGGATGCTTGAGTAGTAGCATTTCAACATTTCTTATTAATGAGTTAGGCAATTAGCATTGGGATACTTGCTTAAGGGACTACACTGGAATCGCCATTACCCTGGGTAGGATTCGAACTCACTATCTCCTGTGCCGAAGTCAGTGGTGCTATAATAAATATGTATATAGTTAATATGTATATAGTTAGTATACAGCATATGTGTGTCCATCCAAAGGAAGATATTTGAAAAACTGGAAAAATACCAGGCACTGAAAGAAGTAACGGATCAAGATAGTCCCATAGCACCAAAATTTTCCCATTAGTGGGGCAGATGGACAAGTGGCTCCAACAGATCCCAGGAATGACATCAATTTCAGTATAGAAGAGCACAGTCCTAGGAACAATGAAACATACTGTGATCCTCCTTCCTAGAATGTTCCAGAATTTTCAGTCACAAAAAAAGATATTTACATGAATTTTTTTGCTACATGATGACAATTTCCTGACATTGACTACATTTATTATTAAACTTTGACTACATTAGACATTGACTACATTTATTATTAGACTTGTTTAGGTTATCAGTTTCTCTTGTCATCAAATAAAACTATCAGTTTGACATTGCCTATATGCTTTTAAACACATACTTAAAACATATAAGCTCATTTTGATTTGAGGACGTTGAATTTTAAGACACTAGATTAATAAACACAAATTAACACATACATCAAAATACTTAAAACTGAATTGAGTGGCATAGTTTGAAACCTCTGGGGGAAAATTAGTAATCTGTGTGCTTCCCTTCTGCCCCCTGTTGGCTGGTACGTGGAATATACTTTAAATAGTCTTGAATTTATCCAGTATGAAGACAAATTAGAAGAAGGGCTTGCCGTACCTACTGACATGGCTGGACAGTTTGGCCATTCCATGGCTGGCTTTCAAGAGAGAAAAGGTCAGTGACACTAGCCCTTACCTTCACAATGATTCAAACTGAAGGTATTGTGTCAGTCCCTTGGGTCTGTGCAGGATATTTTTTTGGTTCCCACACAGACATAGAATCGATCAGGGTAGTCATTCTTTCTTAAATGAACCAGGAGAAAGCAGGGTCAGACGAATGTAGCATCTGGTCAGTGATGTTTACAATATAAACCGAGCTATTCATTCAACTGAGGTAAATCTCTCAAAGAGTGTTCATGACAAAAGTCTTATTTGTTAAGTTCATCTCATAGCAGTTTTTAATGATGTTTGATTACAAGGAAACCAGACACATATCAGACAGCTGAGTCATTCACTGGAGGGGATTTTTGTTGTTGCTGTTTTTTACAGATCTCTTGGGTTTTCATTTGAACAGTATTGCACATTCCTTGTTTCTGGCATGGGCAAGCTGAAAACTAGCTGAATTAAAAGGTATTTTGGGCAAAGGGCAACCAGAGATTCCAGTGGCATAATTCAAGAGTTGAAGGGTCACATGAACAGAGGTTCATGGGGAAAGAGACATGGAAAACTCTAAAGACCTCATTTTCGATTGGCTCAGTAGTAATGGATGCTTTCTAATTACACTTCCATGCCATATGGAAACCACTGCAACAAACAAGCTATCCACGTACTTCCAGAAGTCCGTTCCTGGCGTGACTAAAGCGAGTTTTGGAGCCACATACTTTAAGTGTGCGTATAATGGCCCCATCTGGTCTCAGGCAGTATAGCAGAGGCGGGGCTTCACCTTCCTGTCACATTGATATGATGACAATCCAAATGAACATAAAATTATTCATTCTTAATATAATTTTAGTTCCAAACATTTTAGTATTATGCCATCATTTTAGTTTCTAACACCACACCATAAATGAACGTTAAGCATTTCTATAATAAGACGTCGCATTTCGTAGCTAGTATTTAAAAACGTTTTACAAATGTCAGTCACATAATGATCTAAGCCTCTAAAATATCTCTGAACTCTTTTCCTGTTCACTTGAACTTCATAGTGTTCGTGTGTAAGCATCCGATCATGATTTCATTGCGTAGACCTCACAAAATAATGACATTCCCCTTTAAGGCCGAGTAGGCGATGTAGGAGAGCACCGATGACACAGTTGGATTCACTCTCCCACACCGCCTACAGCTAGCTACTGTAAGGACCTGTGCCTGGTAGTTAACGTTGGCCTCTGCGGAGCTTCAAATGCCGCGGGGATTTTTTATGTTTATTCACTGGCGCAATGGATTTTAGTGTAAAGAAACTTGCTTCTGATGCCGGTGTGTTCTTTTCTCGGGCCGTGCAGGTAAGGGCGCTTTTCCAATCTTTTGTCTTCTCTGTTATCAGATCATTCAGCAAACCCAGCACCTCCTGGGTTTGGAAATTGAATGCAGCAGTTGAACGTTGTGGTAGCTCCCTACCCCTCCACCGTGTCACGAGACTATTTTTTACCTATTAAGTTAAATGGTAATGCTTTGTCTTTCTGTAATAGCACTCTAACAACATATTTTCATATCAGTGTAAGATCTGATGTACTGATTAGTACTTATCGCGCAACCTACCATGCTACTGTTATCAAAATGTCATGAAATACAAGCGGTAAGGATGCTTTCGATCAGCGGATGTCAGTGCTTCCATTTGCAACTCATGTTGCTTCACGAGATCGTGCTGCAGGTTCTAACTTTGCAACGACACATGAAGTCGTTTCATTATGATGCGAGTTATGTTTCGAGCTCAGAAATGTGTGTTTATTTAGCCTGGAGCTAGCGTTCTTATATTATTGGTGGTGGTCATAGTGAAATTGTATACGTTTTTCTTTAAATGGGTTTGCCCAGCATATAATCGTGTGTTTATTTAACCTCTAGTTTACAGAGGAGAAGCTAGGCCAGGCAGAGAAGACCGAGCTGGATGCTCACTTTGAGAGCTTGCTTGCGAGAGCTGATTGCACTAAGAATTGGACAGAAAAAATCTACAGGCAGACAGAAGTTCTGCTGCAGCCAAACCCAAGTAAGCAGTCACCTCCTTACGCACCTCCTCCAGCACCTCCAGCACATTTGGCTTTGTTGAATATGGGCAAATTGTTGTTTATGGACCAGCGCCAATTTCAGCTCCCAGCTTCAACATTCCCTGTCTTTGGAAGTAAACATTTGGCTTCTGAAGAAAGCAGAGCATCCTGTGTATTACCACAAGAGGCTACCTTGAGTGATTTTTTAATGGACCTTCTCATAGTCTGATATGCTTCAGAAGTCTGCGCCCTGTTCATACTGCAGACAGCCTTACCCAGTTTTACTGCTACATTCCAGTCTGGATGGCTGCCCTGTCACTTTATTGTTTTTGGTTCGTAGTTACTGTTACCTTGAGAATGAGCATATGGTGTCTATAACAGCAAGTGTGAGAGGGGCAGGGACCTCTAACCTGTTCCTTTCTGACTCTCTCATGCTACAGTTGATCACACTGGTAAGTATGCCACGTTTTTACCAGTGCCCCAACCAAAGCTATCTGCAGTCTTTCCATCCTCACTGTTCTAAGGAAGACATATTTGTATTTAAAAGACATAAGTTAAAGCTCAGCCATTTTGGACCAGTAATACTCCATTTTGTGAGGCTCTTGATTGGATTTTTATCATAAATACGTGTGCTTATGTCCAAAACAGAACCTTACACCATAAATTCAACATCAGGCTTTTGTTGTTGTTTTTTTAACGATCTTCGAGTTCACGTTCACACGGTCGGGACACTCTCTGGGACACTTTGGACCATCTCTGGGACACTTTGGACCATCTCTGGGCCAGATTTACTGGTGCTGCCAGTAGCACATGTGCAAAGTGTATGATTTTCCAAACCCTAAGCAGTGACTGCTGTACCAGACCTGATTAGGCTGATCCTGGCTCTTGTTATTGAAAGCGCTAGCTATTTATTTATTTATTTACTTCTGCACATGCTAAAGCTGTAGTGAATCAGGCCCTTTATGTATGTATGTATGTATGTATGTATGTATGTTCGTTTGTATGATATGTCTTAGCATGACATCATCACTCAGACTCTCATTGCCTGATCTAAAACATTTCTATCTGGTCATTCCAGCTTTATTTGGTCGTTTGGGTTAGCTTCTTTGTGTTTTGTAGTGGACTAGCTTTAACTTATTCAGTGATGGGCCACTGAGAACATTTTTCCTTTTTTGTGCGACTGACAGGGGAGGGGGGAGATTCGAAATTGTTATTGAATGAAGTTTCTTGTGCAGGAGCACAGTAGATGTGCTCAGTGTCAGGCTGGGGACCTCAGAAATGGCAGCTTAATCATTACCAGGGCAGCTTGTCATAGTTTCAGGTTTTAGTTATACATGGTTTTAGTTATACATGGTTTTAGATCTAAATATGTTATGATGTGTTTTATTTGATATCAACATTTGACATTTATTTGACACCCCAAGTGGATCCGATATTTATATTGTATTGTATATTGCATATTGTATTATGTTGACTAGGGGCTATTTTCCGACACTAATTTTTGATTGAAAAATTAATTGCCCTTACACTGTCAATAATCTCAGCCAGATCATTAAATATGAAATGTAATGTAAATTTTGATGTCAATCATACCCAGAATGCAGTAATGACTATACAGAGTTAATATATCCACTTCTCCTTTTTTACAGATTCCAGTTTCTATAGTCATATATAAACCCATTTTGGGTATTTTAATAGGATATTGTATATGTGCCATTGTAGTATTATGCCATTGTATATGTGCCACTGAGTTTATTTAAACTTCTCAGTTTATGTAGGGGGACATATTCATGTGAACTGTGTGTCTACAAAAGACTCTTGTTGCCTTTTTTAGGTTTTTATTTGTCTGCAGAGAAGTTTGCAACTTTTCAGTTTTTAAAGGATGTGATGACTGAGACATTTTTGTTTCTCTGCCTTTACGATCAGTAGACCGCTGCTCTCTCCTGGTCTCCTTTGCTACAAAACTCTGCCATTTTACTTTCTTTAACCTAATGTTTCTCTGCTAGGTGCCAGGATTGAGGAATTCCTTTATGAAAAACTTGATCGGAAAGTTCCATATCGAGCCACTAATGGAGAAATACTGGGGCAATATATGCTCGAGGCAGCCAAGGAATTTGGCTCAGGAACTCCCTATGGTAAGAGCTGACAAACAGGCAAAGGTCTGGATCTGTTTTCCATAAGTGCTTAGTCACATGTTCTTATTTACAGAATACACTTGTTGGCCGATTGATTGATCATCTTACACAGTGCTTTTTTTTTTTTTTTGTGTGACAAATTTTAGCTTTTGCTTCGGTAAACAATGTTTTCAGTACATGTTGTATTTATTTTATTATTATCTAAAGGGCACAAAATGGTATTTTGAGGTTGACCTTGTAAGATATTTTCTGATAAGGTGTTTAGGAAACCAGACCAATTGAATTAGAACAGTGTTTTTCTTTTCTGATATGCATTAGAGTGATATGTAGACACTCTGCTTGGAGAAAGAGTCCCACTTTGTACATTTTCGTTGTGCATCCCGATGTTCTTAGCAATGCTGACATGACAGGAAACGGTGGTGTTTTTGTACATGGTGAAGGCCTCAACTTTGTTTCTCCATTGTGATTGAAGTGGTCTGCAGAACTAAGGGCAGCGCTTCAGTTAACTGATTATAAGTACAGCGGTTTCGGGACGTGCATTATATGACGTGAGCCCAGTGTTGCTACACAAGGAGAGGGCAGGGCAGGGCACGTGGGAGTTTCTGTCGATTTCAGTCTCTGTGCTGCATTGTCCCTCCCTGCATGTCGTCAGCACACAGCCCAACCAGTAACATGCCGGCTCTTTCTCGCCGCTGCCTTGTGGATCAATAGTGCTTTATTCAGAGGTCACATGCCATTTAATTCTGATGCTTTGCACTGGCCAGCAACCCTCCAGCCAGGCCTACACCAGCGCTGGTTAGACACAGATCAACAGTTCTCCTTCTAAGTCATCGGTGTCATTATTGCTCAGTAAGTCTTGATATGTAACATTTATCTGCCTGACAGTAGATAATTAGAGTAGAATTGCACAGAGATGTGTGTTAAAGTGTGTCCTTAGTCCTGATACAGTAGGTATTTTTTACCCAATAGCAAATCCAATGTGTTAAAAAAAAGACTTCTCACATGAATACTAGTATGTTGTCATGAATGCATAGATTGATACAAAAACATATACAGTCCACGGACGCATGACTTTGTTAGCACATTTAAGATATTCCACAGTTCATTTATTGTGCCTGCTCTTTCAAGCTGAAGTGCTCTTAGCACTAGTAAATGGCTCGTTAATGATGTGTAGCTGAGTGGATGCTTTTAGTTCAGTCTCTAGTGTCTGACGATGGAACTGTAGGCCATGCTAGGCTGTGCTACACTGATGGCTCCTCAAGAGTGTGGAAAACCTCAGAGTCCATCTGGAAAATGGATTAGTTCTGATGCTCCCACACACAACTTGACTAGGAATCCAATTGAAACCAACAGGCACTAGGTTTGGTTCGATAGTCAATGGCATCGTCCATCGTTGATGACTGAGATGATACCGTTGATGACTGAGATGACGGCATCGTGATGCCAAACCTCCTGTCTCGCCCTGAATCATTCACCAAGGTTTATTCACCAAGTGATTTTTACAAAAAAAAGTCGCATGTGGTTTTTTTGTTGCAAGGGCTTTGAAGGTCATTGAAGTGTGAAAGAATACAAAAATATATTTGTAGGCTACAGATACCCCCCCCCACACCCCCACACACACGCGGTGCCATCGTCCATCGCGATAGGCTTGTTCGTGGTCAAGGAGACTAACCGGCTGCAATTGGGGGAGAAGATGAGCATGGAGAAAACTGTCAGGCAAACCGGACAGATAAACCTGCTGCTCCCCACGTGAGCCGTCAGCCGGAAATATATAACATTTCTCTGATGAATATAAAATGAAATTTCACGTGAGCATAATATTCCCCACACTAAATATTTTAATAACCTCGGTGCTATTTTAACTACAGCTTGTGAATATATGTGTCAGCGGATATTCTAGCCAACGCGGATTAAACTCTAGTCATCAAGTCGGCTCTCGCCTCGCACGGCACGTGGAAAGAAACTGCAGCTCCTGGGTTCTGAAACCTACAGCTGCCTCGCTTTCACAGGTTTATAACGGCGTATGTCATTTTGACGAGGCGGTAGCGCCCACGCAAGTCGGACAAAAACGAACCCTTAAGCTCCTTACCAAGCCAGGCGACCTGTTAAGGCAGAGGCGTGTTAACTTTAACAAGTCAGATGTTTCCCTGTACATATCTTCAATGTAGAGAACGCCCAACCCTGATAGGCATCTCAAACACAGGGCTTCAGCAAAGGCTGGCGTTCAGTTCGCTCTCCGAAATCTAGAAAATAAACACATAACCAAGCTTAGCTAAGGGAACTGACAATGACATCAAAGTAAAGCTTAAAACATGCACACTGTTTTACACACACTGCACTCACTGCAACTCTCACCAGAAAAACTCACCAAA
Source organism: Sternarchorhynchus goeldii (assembly GCA_028565775.1). NCBI lineage: Eukaryota > Metazoa > Chordata > Actinopteri > Gymnotiformes > Apteronotidae > Sternarchorhynchus > Sternarchorhynchus goeldii. The sequence continues at coordinate 1,062,663 of JAOXYF010000022.1, forward strand.
AGCAGTGTTTTTTGTTTTGTTTTTTTGGAAGGGCATGGAAGTGTAGCATCTTGGCGGACGTTAAATGCCATGTTTGTATGATATCTAGAAATAATAATAATTATAAAAAAACTGGCATAAGAACAAAAAAATGTTTTATTTTAACTTAATTCTGTTGCGATATTGCTGCATGTATGACCGTTGACTGCTTTCATTTTGATTGATTATGCTCACCACAGACCTACAGGTGGCTTAATGTTTAGGGTCATCGGAGGTTTGCAAAAATATCTCGAAGACCTTTTGTCTGTTATATATATGTGTATATATATATATGGGTAATATAGATAGATATAGATATACATTTATTTGTATACAACAATACAGTATGGTGTTACTTATTAGATAATCATTGTTGTGAGCAAATGCTAAGCAGAACTGTAAGCCTTCGCAAGCTTTCTTTCGCTATTTGGAACTTAAGACTATGAACTTAGACTCAGTTTCTGGATGAAAGTAGTTGGAAAAAAATAGTATTTTGGAGAATAGCTATGTCCAAAGTCGTAGTACACAACTTCAGTCTGTTCTCAGTGAAAAGGCCTGTCTTTCACTGATAAAGTAAACGTGCATGAATGGTCTTTGGCTCTGTAGGAAGTACTTTGATTCAAGTGGGTGACTGCCAGAGGAGATTGGGAGGAGCGGAGCGAGAGTTTCTGCAGACCTCAGCCATTAGCTTCCTCACCCCTCTACGGAACTTTCTGGAGGGGGATTGGAGGACCATAACGGTGAGCCGAGAGCCTTCCTGTCTTCATAACCTTAACCCTAAGCCTTCATGTACTGTCAAAATGGGTTACCTCTGTCCTATTAAACGACCCACTCTTGGAAGCGCGTCAGACGGCCTCGGTTACTTGTGCTGTGGGCCTAAACTCGTTCTTCTTGCCCTCCTGCAGAAAGAGAGGAGGCTCCTGGAGAACCTGCGCTTGGATCTGGACGCCTGCAAAGCCAGGCTGAAGAAGGCCAAAGCAGCAGAGGCCAAGGCTGCTGTAAGCTGCGCTGCCTGCCTCGTGCACCCCGTGCTGCTCCTCCCTCCCCAGTACCATGCGCTCCTCCTCTCCTCTTCCCTCCTTTTGACCTTCACTCTTACCCCTTTTGGCCTATGAATTGAGAGTGACCTGTGCTGTTAATTGTGCCCTAACCCTTCTGTCTTTGTCTCAACCTTTTGCAGTGTGAGGGAGAAGTGAGTATTGGTGTCCAATCCTTCTCAAATCAGCATCGCTTCCTTTACTCATTTTAATGGCCTTTCCTCTCTCCCTTCCTTTTGTATTGGTTTCTTTCACACATCTAACTCTTAATGATGGGAACTTGTATACGTAGATGGTTTTTTTTTTTGTTTTTTTTCCTGCTTACCATATGAGAGTCACAGATGCGGTTGACTCTGTTTCAGCAAAGCCTGCAGCCTGTCTGCTGTCTCAAGACCGTTGATGGCGAATTCATACTGCTGTGTTTATGCTCTAACCACAGGGATTGCTTTAACACAGATGGCTAGCAAAAGGTTGCTAAGGCAAACACAGGCTAATTATTCCCCTTCAACTTCCCCAGAGGCTAGTCACTGTATATCGGTTAAATCAGCAGAGCAATCCAAGGGACTGTCGCAGTAAAGCACATGGTTGATGACATGATTGATGACTGATGACGGTGTTTACACCTGGATCTGTGAGTTTACAGGCTGTATCCAGTGCACTGTAATGACATTATTCATAAGCAGTGCTGTAATGACATTATTCACAAGCAGTGCTGCAGGGGGCATGTTTGCATTTATTCATCCTACCTTTATTCCTTTTGTTTGTAAAGGTTAAAGGTCAGAGGCGAGGAAACCCCATTGTTATAGGTCTACATTTGATTGCTGCGGTTGCTGGGCAGCACAAGCGACTGACAACGAGTGAAACAGCACTCTGACCTTTGACCTTTGCAGGGCATGGTTCACAGATGCATGACATTTGTGTATATTCTTACAGAATAACACATCCTTACATTTCTCATACATGAATATTCAATAATAAGTCAACGGAAATCTTAATAATCAACGGATATCAACAACAACAAAATTTAGCAATAAGTGGGAATATAATTAAGTGATAAGCTGTGCTCAGTGACTGGACATTCCCTGGACGATCTCAAGATATTCTTGAAAATGAAGTTATCTGGTATTATTTCAGTTACCTGCTTGCCTTGTTGATCCTATTGTTGAAGTGTTTGTATAAAGCTGTGTTCTCTGGTTCTAGGCAGTGCCAGACTTCCAGGAGACCAGACCTCGAAATTATGTGCTGTCTGCAAGCGCATCAGCTGTGAGTAACGATCTCACTGCCCCGTGACTCAACACAATTATACGAATTACAGGGACTAGGGTTAGGAGGAGCAGCTTGGGGAGCTAGACTGGTGGTTTGTGTGTATTATAGGGTTATTTTGAAGTGCTTTTCTACACCTGAAAACACCTTCAGTGAAATGGCCAATGATAACTGGGTGACTTAATGCAGGTTTCAACATCAGAATTTATTTTTTTTATTTTCTTACTGTTATATACAATTATTACAATAATAATTACTGTTATCTGTTGTTATTAAATACTATTTTATGTATTCAATAACTCATTTGATAATTATTACAAAATATTACTATAGCTAATTATGAATAACTGGTGTTCCTTCAAGAATCGAATGGCCTTTGATACTTAAGGTTATAAATTTGCCATTTCCCCAGTAAATACAGAGAGTTCACATGTAGATTTAGTTCTGTGACTGATAAAAGCCCTGAGTAGTGCAACTCTGATTAGTTTCGGCAGACTCACCTGGTATTTAGCAGAGGGACTTGACTGCTGTACATGTTCCCAGGAGGGGAGCTTTGTTAGTGAAGGCCAAGAGCGCGTTTTGTTAAGTGACTGTAGGAGTATTCCCTCGGCTGCTTGACCTTTTTGCTGTGTGTTTGGTTTTAGCTTTTTGTGCTATTTTGAGGTGAGGTTAGAAGTCTTTGCACAAAATATTCCAGTTGAGTTGTTCCAACTTAATTTTTTTAGAGATTTTTTTTTTATTTAAGAGGGACATGAGTTATGGGTGAGCCATTTTTTTTTTTCTTACTGATTTCAGCTTTTAAATATGACAACATATCAACTCCTCTGCTTCAAGCATAATCAAAGTATCAGCCAGTCTGTTGTTATGTGTGCGTAACACAGGTTGTCGTGGTGATTGTTGTCTTTGGCTTTGATAGAATGTTAATGTAGACATTTAATGCTTTCTTCTTGTATTCATGATGTATATTTTTTTATCTGTGGCATTATTGTTTTTAGTTTTGTTTTTTTATAATGTAATCAAAGTCTTTCTGATATCCTCTGTTCTAAGCCATGGTTCTACTACCTTGTACAATATAACGCAGGGTTTGAATAGAAACATTTCTAAAGGTTTTGTGTCTAAATGGCCCATTATGATGTCATCACTCTTTGTGTGTTTCTCTTTTCATATGTTTGCTCTTCAGCTCTGGACCGAAGAGGTGGAGAAAGTAAGTATGACTTCACTTCCTGTCTGTGATATTGTACAATCATTCATAATTGCCGCATTTTTACAATACTGTCTGCCTATGGCTTTCAGCCATACCACTGTCACACTGTAGTCTCCTCTACCACGTGCCTGTGTTTGCGTGCGTGTGCGTGTGTGTGTGTGTCTGCACGTTTGGCAGGCAGAGCAAGAGTTGCGGGTGGCACAGACTGAATTTGACCGACAGGCTGAGGTCACAAGGCTTCTATTGGAGGGAATTAGCAGCACACATGTAAGTCATGTTTATATACTGCCCACACCCAGGGTACACATCTGACAGGCTGAAAGAAACCTGTAAAACTGTGTCAACAAACCAAGGTTAGAGTGCTAACATTTTTGGTTTAACTTCTCTGAAACTGGAAATCCATCTAAGAGTGTTGACTTTGCTGTAGAAGATTAATAAAATTTCATAAAATGTCCTCTCCTGCCCTTTGCCATTTTCCAGCTTTTTTTTTATTAAGGAATCTGCCTGTTTTTGGCTTTTAAATTTGAGATTTTCAGAAGTTGTTATTTTGGTTGGCATATTGTTCTAGTCATAGACATCACAAAAAGGAAAAATCCTGGGACTAGAACTAGAATTGTGTAGTGCCCCCTGTGGCCTGGCAAAGTACAGCAACTTGAAATGGCATAGATTCCACAGCTTTTCGTGCCCATGGACGACTGCTGTGGGCGCCTGAACAACTTGAACTGGAATATCCCATCAGCCCTCTGGCTCCTGCAGTCATGCCTCGTTTGAACTCTGATAATCCTTTTCATTATCTCACTGGCCAGTGTTCAGTCTCACTCACAACCTAACACCTCACAACTTCTAGATCTGGGCGTGCCCAAGCTGTTCCTTGAGGTAACGCTGCTTCATAATCAATTTACATGCTGTTATCCCGTGACTTTTGGCATGTCAGCGTAGATTATAGGCTGCTCTCATTCTCAGCGACCTAATCCTGTTTATAAAAGACTAACACAAGATTGGTGAAACTGTTTTCGGGGTCTCTTATTATTGCGAGAAGCCGTGCCCGTGTCTGCGTTCTCCGCAGCTCTCCTCAACGGTGGTAACACTCCTGTGTTTGTCTGTTTAGGTGAACCACCTGCGGTGCCTGCATGAGTTTGTGGAGGCTCAAGCCACATATTACAGTCAGTGTCACCACTTCATGCAGGAGCTCCAGAAAGAGCTTCGCAGGTGAGACTCCGACATGCTCCGACGCTGGAGAACTAGAGAGTAAATGGAAGCACTCGCCACAAGAGCATGTTTTTACCAAGTTTAATGTATATCGTTTACCCCCACCCCCCCACCCCACCCCACCCCACCCCACCCCTGACCTGCGGCTCA
>JAOXYF010000022.1:1067701-1079358 GCA_028565775.1 Sternarchorhynchus goeldii
CCCTTACCTGCGGCTCACAGTGCCAACGGAGATGTGTGAGTAGGCCTTGAGAATGGAGTTACTTTGCCTGCTAATCTGGTCTTATCTTATCAATTGTGCAGAGATGCTTGACTGAGTTTGGTTTCACTCCCTCACTCTCCATATCTCTCTCCCTCTTGGTCTGACGTTCTCTTTCCCAGAAGATACCCTAACTCGTTTGTGGTGAACCCCAGGTCTGTCCGCTGCCCTTCGCTTGACCCCTCCTCTGCTGTGCCCATAAACTCTTTGAGCCCAGAGGTGGAGGCCCTTCCGATTGAGGAGGTGCAGCCACCGGCCAGTGGCACACGCAAAGCTAAGGTCCTCTATGACTACGACGCTGCTGACATCAGTGAGCTCTCACTTCTGGCTGATGAGGTAAGGGAAGATTTTGAAGAGACGTGTTCTGAAAGAAAAACAAGTGAAAGGATAAGCATGTGCTGAAAGGATCCCTGAATTAGCGTGGCATATTGTGTTTCTAAAATATGTGCTTAGAGGATGTGTAGTGATTTTGGACCTTTTATCACTGACTCGGTTTCTCTTTCTTTTTTTCCTTCTTCTATGCTTCGATTGGCTCATCTAGCTTATTACAGTGTACACAGTGCCAGGAATGGACTCTGATTGGCTGATTGGCGAACGAGGAAACCAGAAAGGGAAAGTGCCCGTGACGTACCTGGAGCTCTTGAGCTAAAGAGGCTATATAAATACACTGATGCACTATTACACGCATTAACATGTAACAATAAGCAGTTATAAACAGATTCGGACATGGACTCAGTTTCATACTTTTGACTAAAAGAACTTTTTTTGTAATCTGAGAGTTTAGTTTAGTTTATTTTAATGTTGTTCTTAGTTTACTGTCTCTCAGCAGCACTGAAAAAGAAGGGAGTTTGTTTGGTTCTTGAGAACCTCATAGTTCTTGAGAACCTTATAGTTGAAGGACTTTTATCCCACCTTCGTGAAATCACAAGCAGTTCAGGTATTCTCATATGAACATTCTGACTAATAGAAAACCTCTCAGCATTCTCACACATAAGTCAGTTGAACATCTGACATGTCCGCTCGTGGTTTGTGTCTTACAATATTACCACCCAAATATCCTTAAAGCCAAAATCAAAATAAAAGCTAATAGTTCTGTCATGCCAAATGCTTGAATTTGAAATCTCCAGAAGTTTAGATGTAGATATATGCCTGACTTCAGATTTCTGGAAAAATAGCTGGTGCACCTATAAACATAAGCATTCCTAACTATCTCATCACCTGTTAGTCCATCTGTTACACTCACCACACCCTGATTTCTGACCATCTTCCACTAAAACATAAGTTAACGTCGGTCAGCCCTCATGTCTGACTTCTTGCCTGTTTGTGCTTTTTGGTCTTTAAGCATCCAGGAATGCCTGCCTGAGGTTCTCTTATTCGTCTGTTATCTACTTTCTTAACAGCACCTCCCTGAAGGAGGCAAAACCTGCGTGACTCGGCACACACAGTGTTTACACCTGCGGCGCTGGCCAAGATTCTGAAATCGGTTCAGTGTGGGCCGTTGGGAATTCTGGGAAATGGGATTGTTATAAATGTGATTTGAGTTGTGCTCCAGCTGTAGTTCTGAACTAATATGCATCGTACGTAGAGTCGCATCTGAAATTCCTTCATAATCTATAATTAGCCTTTATTTCAATGTCAGAAAGCTGCTTTTCCTTTGAATTTGATCATTTTACATGGAAAATGTTTGGAATCTTTATTCAAAATACAAAATCTGATGTTTTTTGTTTAGCGTAACACCCAAATAGACATCAGATAAGAAGTCATGTTAAATGTTAACATGCAAGACTAATTCTGTGGTGATTCATATTGTGTGATGATTCAGATTCTTTTGAAATGTATTTGCTACATTCCATTATTTTTGTCTTTCCCCTCTTTGTCGTAATATGTCAGAGTTGGTTTATTATATACATAGCCTGTAGCAGTGGCAGGCAGCTTTGTAACTTGGCTTTACAGACCTTTGCTTGAGCAGTTGGGTCTGTTGAAGCATATTTTACACCTGAAGTTGGAGTAAAATAACAATAATGTATTGTTATACTTAATATCTGTTTGTTTTCTGCATGAAGAAGCCCAAAGCAGTTTTTTTGTTTTGTTGATTCTGTGCCTGTGTGCTAATGAGACTCATCCATTACTCAGTGTATCCCTCCTGAATCAAGAGGTCTTCCTGGCCGTAAACATTTGTGTTAAAAATCTACTCCCTGATGGACAAGAAACCTGTGGTCTGCTTTAAACAGAAGATATTTTTAAGCTAATGTTGGAGAGTAATTTATTGTCAAAATAACATTATTTTTTTTCTTTTTTTAAAGCATGAATTAAGGAGTTTTTTTTAGAGCACCATTTAATATAATTTAAGAAGTTTATCACAATTCTGCTTTCATTGTTGTGTTTTGTATATTTACTGCTGTCGTTATTGTTTGTTTTGTGGCCAAAGATCTGGTATACAACGGTCAATATGGCATCACATTATGGTAAGGTTTCACCACTTGCTAACATTAATGAACCATGAACTTTAGCATTAATGAGCCATAAGTAACGTCAACTAATGAACAGTTGTGTTAATAGCTTTCAGTGATGCTCATGGTCAAATTGGCCAAGATAAACACCTACTGGTGGGGAGCTGGAAAACACAGGGGATTTGAATCAATTTGTCAGCATCACCTGTGGTTCACAGATGGTCGAGTTCATTGGCTGTTGATGTATAAAAACCACAGTGTCTGCATTTCCTTTCAGGTACAAATGGAGTGGATACTGCTACTGTGTCAAACCGACTTATTTGAGTAGGTGCAGGTGTTTTGGAAGGAGGTAGTGTTGGGTTAATGAGAGGAGGTAGTGTTGGGTTAATGAGAGGGCCGTTTGTGCTTGCCTGCCCTGTTGCTAAGTGACTCCCTGTGTTCCTGCTGTAAACCTTGTTTTTGTTTTTTTTCCCTTTTTAACCTGTTGCCTTTCTCTCCACTGTATTTATTGCCTGCTTCCTCTGTTGGAGAGAAAAAAATGGAATGTAATAAAGGTAATCTCTATTGATAAGTGTTTTGCTTAATATTCATTAATGTTTATTACAATTCATACACGAACACTGTATTGTCATCTAAATGTCAAAAACCTGCACACTATAATTACAGTGACAAGCAACCATGTAGTTTCAGTTAACACAAAATACTATTAATGAGAGATAACCAGCTGTGTCCTATGAAATCACACACTGACTGGAAAATTCCTTACGTTGTATTTTCTTCACTCTGCCTGCTCTGCTATATGTACAGATACTGAGGCGATGCCATATCTAAGATTCAAACAACATAAAAACATTTTAAGGTAGAAATCAACACCACTAAATTGCTTAAAAATGAATAGTATGCAATATGTACAGTTGTGAAACAGACATTTCATTAGATCACTCCAGACCCACTCTCTTCCATACTTCTAATGAAGTAAAGTTTACTCCACAGAATAAGGACATTGTTTGACATTGCGAGGTTTTTAATCGGACAATATGGCTTTGGATTTTCAAGCCTGTTTTCATTACCTCCTTACTCTGAAAATGTATTATTTATGTATATATATATTTTTACGAATGCCCTCTTCAATAAAAGGGGGATTTATGTATTTAGTGAGCAGCATGACTATATACAGAGGGCTATGATCACATATATTATCCAGCCCACGAACACGAAGATACCAAACATGAGACTGAACATCACCAGCACCCGGGCTTTCTGGGATGCCCTCTCGCCCTCTCGAGTATCGCCCCGGGCCAGCGCCGCACGTGTCTGAAAGAACAGAAGCCACAGGAGACGCCGTTTGAGATGGTCCTGCATGTGAGAGAGGACGGGACTCACCCGCTCTACTTACTTCAAAAGAGTACATTACCGCCACCAGGCCACTCATCAGGCAGCAGAAGATGGTGACTAACAGAGATTCCACGAGGTAGTCTTTGGGTAAAGGTGGCTGCTCCTCTATTATTGGTGGGCCGTTGACGTACTGAAACAGAGAGTTTTACAGCTAACTGAGACTGTAGGCCTGGCGAGACTAGTTAAGAAGGACTGGCCCCTCATTAACAGGCAGCGACTATGCTTTAGGGTAATGTGTATATTGATATGGTCCCTTTTGAAGAGAGGATGTAGAATGAAGCATGCATCATAGCAAATTTCTGTTCGCTGGCAGTAAGGGCAGTGAGGGCTCTTACTATGGCGTACGAAGGGTAGGCGGAGGTGGGCATAAACGACGGCTGGTAAAAGGTAGGGGGCCCAGCTGCAGGCTGGCAGGCTATGACCGGCTGGTTGGCGTAATGGGGCAGTGTGGGTGGGTAGATCAGGTAGGCCAGTTTGGGGTCTGGAGGGCTGTAGGGGGGAGGATCCTCGCAGAGGCTCGCCGTACGGCTGCTGGCGGGTACGTCGTCGCCACCTGTGGAGTGGAGGGCTCGGGTGCTGTCTGTGTCGTACGTCGGGTTGAGGGTGCGCTCGCTGTCAGTGTCGCAGGTGAGCCGGGCGGTCTGGGTGCTGTCTGTGTCGTATGGCCGGTGGGCAGTCTGAACGGCATCGCCGTCGGTCACGGGACGGTCGCTGTGGATACTGGCCACACCCGTGGCTGGCCCCGCGCTCAGGACACCGATAGAGTCATAGGTGTGGAAGCTGGCATGGGCTGGAGGGCTTCTGCACCCGGGCGGCCAGCGAAGTTCTGGAGCTCCGGTGGGGGCAGCTGGAGGATCATCAGGGATGTTTGGTGGACTGACTGGGGAGAGAAAGGTAAGACATTTATGCAATAGGTACTCAACAGATATTGAACTTTTGGACCATAATGGTGAAATGGTTTGTTATAGCCAATATTGTCAACTTGAATACTCCTGAAATAGAAACACTCTTGTTTAGGCTCTTGTGTATCCATGACCCTTAGACTGAGCAGTTTTCTGTCCTTCACTGGAGGAGCTGCAGGGCTCTTTCAGTGGGCGGGGCCAGTGGACGGGGCCAGTGACTCACCCTGCATGCCTCATTAAGTTTCCTGCCATCCACTGTGATGCATATTAAACATGAACACAACACATGTATACAGAACCCATAAAAATAAGAGTTTTCAGTCACCTGACTTTGCAAGGGTTATGGAAAAAAGCCCTTTATCATCACACAAATAATTTTTAGCACAGTAAGGCCAATTTTCAGAATTCCCAAATTTGCTTTTGTCATATTTTGGAAAGCTTGGAAACTCCATGTATGATCTGTTATTCTCATTATAGTTTGGTGTCCTAACATGACCTCTTCCTATTTCAGTATTTAATTTTACTGACAAATGACATGCTGGTTTACTGTAGATTAACGTCTTTAAATTTTAATTCTTAGATTTCTTTGGATTAACTGCCATTTTAGCTTCAGTTTCATATTGCAGGTTTTTACAGGCTTCCATGTCTGTTGTAGCTCTACAGGATGGACCAATTTATGACAAACTGACTTAAACATTTAGCGTTGTACTGAAAGCAACGTCTTTACTACTGTGTGAGATCAAATTCCAAGCAATTATAGTGGACTCAAGAGGTAAACAGTACTTTCTATGCCCTCAAAAGCCAGTTGCTAGGAGATCGGATCTAGAGATCTTATAGACCCTAGAGAATTACCTGCATCCATAGGAAAGTTCCAGTGCAGGTCAGAGGTTAGCTTGGCATCAGGAAAAGAGCAGCTTACAGAGGCTGGAATATCCAATCAGGAATGTGGGGAACTCTCTGTAAAATGGCCACAGCAGTGTGATCTCTCTGTGCACAGTATCATGTTCGTTTAATAATTGACAACCAGGGCTCACTGACTTGCTCTTGCTCTCACTCTGTGTGTGTGTGTGTGTGTGTGTGTGTGTGTGTGTGTGTGTGTGTGTGTGTGTAAGAAAATGTGCATACATGTACAGCTCTACAAGTTATGTGAATGTTTACGGTGCTTTATCAAAGGCAGGTGATCATCTATGAACCTGATTGATTCTTTGGCGCATGCTGATGTGTGTATGTGCGTGTTTGCAAGGCTGTGTGTTTTCTGTGCAGCTGCTCTTTTCGAGTTATTTAGTGCATTCTGTCCATCATATCTGAAAATACTGCAAAGGTGTTGAGTACAGTTACTATGGAAAAAGAGACTCACATTCTCATAAGAAACCACCTTATAAGAAGCTATCATATATGAAATTAGATATGAGATGATAATAATAGAAAAGCCCCCCCAATAAATGAGAAAGGTGTGTGTCTGGCTTGTACTGGACTGGTTATGTAGAATTCAATCATTACAGAGGAGTTGATCACCTACACTAATGACTAATACACTTTAGACTCAATTTATTTCAAAAGGGTCTGCTTTAAACCGCCATTTGTTTAAGGTCCATTATATCTCATGTTATTTAATTCCAGCAGATTATACAATAAACTGTAGGCATAGCAATCTTAACAGTGCTAATCCAGGAACAGGAATCAAAAACAGGCTTATAGAGAAACCACAAGCCAAACCCTAAACATAAATTAAAAAAAAGCTCTGCAAGATCGAAAGCAGATAAACAGATCACTGAGAAAACAAGGGAACAGGAGATAGCAGCGTAAAAACGACTGGACGAATGCGCTAAGCAGTCAGTTTTAGCCCATGACCGTATTTTTTTCATGTTTGTTGCCATGTCACTTCACAGTGTGGGCCTTCCCAAGTTCGCCCCCAGAGGTCTCTCTTGCCTCATTTCTGAAATCACCTGTTCAACGTTTGTTCTGTTTAACTACACTACAGTGTACTATATATAGCCGCTGGTTTTACTGAATTTCTGTTAAATTAGAATTTCATGACATGACTTGGATTTCAGATTTCTCTCTGTGTGTGTTTTTGGTAGCTTCATTCTCTGCTTTTGCTGGTATTTGTATCGTTGTTGCACTCTGATTTTGGACAGTGTATCTGTATTAAAAACCTGCTCTTGAAGCCTGTTTTTGTATTAGTGCTTACCTTTTTACAAGTGACTGCATAAAATAATTCATGCAAAAACAGTAAATTACGCTTTTCGTATACTCTTTTTCAGTTTAGTATGTACATTTTTGCGAAATGCAAAAGTTAATGCCTTTTCGAAATCTTTCACTTCGTTCTTAATGTTCATCGTATTCTAAATGTTTGCTGGCGCAATACACTCCAGCAACCAACAGAGGTCACTAGTGTACAATATTTTAAAGAATTATTTCGTATTTAAAATGAGTTTTAGAACTTGATTAACAGGCTTTTGCTTTAATGAAGGCTTTCAGTACAACTACAAATTTTGAAGACACGTGATTTTATGTTATATATCACTTCTCCAATGCTACTTTGACATTCCTTTTCCTGAGCCTCCTGAGAACAACCCCAACGAGGGTCCTGTGACGTCTCAGTTGCAAGCTTGTATGTAGACAAGATCCTAACAGCTAGGAATGCAATATTTCTTCATTAGACAGTCTTTCCACTGCTCACTCTAGTTGATCCCCCACTGGTATCTCAGGTTGTATTATTATTTGTGAGACAGGGTAGGTCACCTTGTAGGCACATCTGGGTGAGTAATGGGGGAAAATGGGGAAGACTAATATTTTTTACGGGCAACTGATGTTTGACGCTAGTTTAACAGAAGATGAAATCATAAAGTCTCTGTCAAGAACAGTCAAAGCAGGGATGTTTGTGCTGCTGTGATAATAGTGGCTTTTGATCAGCCGCACAAGACAACGCACAGTAAAAACAATAGCATGCATTGTTTGCATTACTCTCTCTCTCTGTGTGTGTGTGTGTGTGTGTGTGTGTGTGTGCATAAACCTTAGATCTTATGACTGTTGTTGTAAAATGTCTCTAGCCATGGTTGCTTATATCTCATGGTGTGTAGCCTTGTTTTATGGAGTGTTGCCTGTCCCATCCTATATATATATATATATATATATATATAGAGAGAGAGAGAGAGAGAGTTTATATACTTATATATTCTATTTTGGTGATTACTGCTATGCCCCAATTCAATTTTTTTTTTATAGTTTTGATGGCACTTGTAGCACTTTGAGATTTGTTTTAAATGTAAAGTGTGTTACAAATGTTTTATTATGTGTGTGTGTGTGTGTGTGTGTGTGTGTGTGTGTGTGTGATGGTAAATTAAATAAAAACAGTAAACAGTGTCTCAGATACATGACGCAGGTTTAAATGGACTTTGTTGATATATCAGTCTGTCCAGAGACTAAGAAGCTTCTGAAGCCGATTGAGCAGATGCTCAAGTCTCTGCTCAAGTCTTCCTGAAATACCACTCTAATCTGCAGACCAGTCATCTCTTACATCTTCCCCCATGCCCTTCCGAGGAGAACAAGGCACTGGAAAGTTCAAGCTACCATGTAAATATGTCATTTACAGAATATGTACATTTATTTTATTGGAAGAAGTTGTTGGTCACTTTAAAAGTAACGTCCTGCAGTTCACATTCATGGCATCTGCCATGGAGCCTTTCTTTGTGTTCAGAGCAACAGCAAAAAGGGGGTGGATGGGGGCTCTTTTGTTTAAAGTGTAAGCGGTGCTGCCCTAAATCACGTCTGTGTTTTGACTAATCAGATTAAGCTCGTTATTGCTTCTCTTTGGTGACCTCATGACAGCGGCTGAGCTGAACACAGTTTCAGGAGCAGTTTGGTTTGAAATAGCTCTGTGTGGCACGGTTGTGTTTTGCTGTCATGTGCTGCTCTTCCATCTGGGTTGAGATAACCATGACTCAAGCCATGTTGCACAATCTTGAGCCGTCATATTGCAGGCAATTCTGTGTTCCTATTTCTACTGTGTTCCTGTAAATCCTTTCTCAATAATCCATTTTTCTGTGTACTTGAAAACACATTTGATATTTTTCCTTTCATAAGGGATAAATTCTATTGGCCTTCACTGGAACTTCTTTTATTTACTACCTATATGAGTAACAAATATCAGTGCTTTGTTGCTTATGGAAAACAGATGCAGCTCCAGATGGAGTTCCTCAGATCTATATTCTTGGACCAGTGTAGTTTACAGTGTATATTAATGAACTGGCAAAACAAATAAAACGTACTTTCATGTAGATGCTGTTTTTTTAATTTCTATATATTTTTTATTTACACTGAAAAATTTTATAGAATGGCTTTGATTTGATACCGGAATACTTTGATACAGAGATACTGAAACTAATGCTAGATGAAGAGAACATAAAATATACAGTTTGTAGAAATGTTCTGCAGAAATGTCAGCTATGAATGTTTATAAACTTTGTTCATGTTTTTTTGCCGCATTTTACACAACGGTGGTTATCACAAGGCATGGCAGTAAATCTTTATTTTAATAGTTACTTACCAACATCTTTTGCTGCGTTTAGATTAATAAACTTGTCTAGATCAAAGGATGGTTACTTCTAGAGTTACCATTTAATTCAATGGATTTTAGTAAGATATTTTTTTTTATTAACTTTGAATTCATTTAATTTATTTTTAAATGTCCAACTGTGTGAGTTTTGTGTTTTTGCAGTGTTGTTTTAGCATTGTTTTAATTTAATTTCTTAATCTTAATCTTAATTTAGCTTTATTAATTTTTTTTATATTTAATATATATATATAATTATGTTATATGTTCATTTTATTGTATATTTGATTGACTTTTGTTTGTTTATTGTATGCTGTTTTACAGGCCTTTACACTCATCTAAGTGGGCTATTCCTTGTATATATAAATAAATGAAATGAATATCTGAAACAAATCAGTCAGAGTGCCAATTGAATAAAACATTCTTGAAATTTGCTCATGAAACACTCAAAGGCTTTAAAATGGCATTTTTGCTGAGTGAGGTATATGTGTGGGGTGAGATTATTGTTTTTAGCTAAGTTGGCATGGCTTAAAAGGCAGTATAAATCTGCCTGACAGAAAGGGGAGGATCTTACAGATAAGGAGAAGTTTAGACTTGGGGCCCATCCACTGAATGTGATTTTTTTCTTTGTCTGGTGAAATGACTCAGTAAAGGTCTGTGTCTGTCAGCATAAGCATCTGCCCACTGAAAGCTCACTTTGACACACATTTCATTCTTACTCGACCATAATGTAATTCAGGCCTTTGGTGACCTGTAAAAATGCTATGGTTTCTGACACCACAAGCAGTGGTGGGTTGTGTCACAGACAAATTCCTTCTGCCTTACTCTCACTCCCAGAAATCCCTGTTAACCACCTACTGCACATTTAACCTAATCTAATACCATTTCTTAGCAATTTTTTTTATATTGTAAATAAATATGATGGTGTAATATGTGTATTGTGCTCTTTCATCATTATTTAACAGGCTTTTGTTTAGTTTGTGCTCATACAAAAGAGTAGAAGGATTAAGAAATTTACAGTAGATAAATACACATTCTTCTTCATTATTTTATTACTATTATTATTATTGAACAACACAAAATATAAATATTGATGTTTTCCCCCATATTTATCACTTGCCTCCTCAGTTGCACAAGTGAAGTTTTCTGGGCTCTTCTGCAGCGTCAGTCATCCCCCTGTCAGTCATCTCCTGACATCGTTATGCATACCCCAGGAGAGCGGAGCTGACAAGGATAGAACTGAGGATAAGCAGTGAGAGGTGCTCTGGTGAGTGTCATCCAGTGTCTATCTAAGAATGAGGGGGGTGCGAGTACATGAGAGGTGACAAAATTTAAAGACACAGTAATGCGCTTCGCATGATCCAGGCTGAACAAAGTGCCTATATGACACAACAGGTGGACTCTCCAGAAAGGCTCGAATAAGAGCACTTTTAAAAAATCAATTATTTCTGTGATTCTCTGATGGATTAAGGAGAGCTAAATATCAAATGACAATGAAAGATTGCTCTTGAGGTTTTGCTTATTTTCCATCAGTGTTACGTAGGTCTATAAAGGTCCTCTAAATGGTGTCCTGATCTGAAACATCTGGAGCACATATATACAAAAATGTTTTCAACCCCTCATGCTCTTTTCATGTGAACAAAATGTCTGGTAGACCTTGTGTCCATTAAGAGCTCTCTAAGAGGATAAACCACACCCAGTGATGCGCTTACCAAACTGCCAGTTAGGAATGCAGAGAGACCTCCAGCCGCTGGTGACCTGCAGGCTCGCCAGTGGCACTCACTGAATGGAGGATCTTTACAGGCCCGTGTCTATAGCTGTTTAATTCAAACTTGGCTGCTCTGCTCTCTGCACGATGTGGGCTGGGACCAGTCCAGAAGAGGCCCAGCAGTTTGAGTGGCCATAGGGTAGTGGGGGGGGAGTGAGGTAAGCCTGAAGTGAACTTCACAATGGGCTTAGCCAGGCAGACCGTGACTCACCGCACAAATGCCAAATCTGGACTGGACTGCTCTGTGAGCCTGATGTGGTGAAGACAGAAGTTGCATCAAGTTGTTTGACTACAGGACAAAACTTAAGCTTGTTGTTTACCACTTGTTTTTCACAAATACTGTTCAAGAAAATGTAAGTGCAGCTGATACTGGTTTGGAGTGAAGGCCATGTGAAAGGAGTAACATCTATATCATGTAGTGATTTTAGTGCTAAGTAGTCATGAGAGAGAGAGAGAGAGAGAGAGAGAGAGAGAGAGAGAGAGAGAGAGAGAGAGAGAGAGAGAGAGTGTGGGTGGGTGAGAGAGAGAGA
>JAOXYF010000022.1:1169079-1184849 GCA_028565775.1 Sternarchorhynchus goeldii
ATAATGTGTGTGTATATATACGTATCCTATAATGTGTGTGTATATATACGTATCCTATAATGTGTGTGTATATATACATATCCTATAATGTGTGTGTATATATACACTTTTCTCAGAATAGAAAGGTGGCCAACAAGAGGTGGCAGACGGCAGAAATTCACAGTAAACATGGTTGTGGAAAACAATGGCTTCACCCTGAGGGAAATCAGAGACAGAGTCCTGGAAGATAATGTTCATTTCACAAACACTGACCAGGTCAGTCTGTCCACAATTGACCGTGTCTTGAGACGACACCAGCTGAGGATGATGCAGGTATATATATATATATATATATATATATATATATATACGTGTTTGAGCACTGACCATGGGAACTCTGACCATGGGAACTCTGACCATGGGAAGGAGAAATGATACCAATATGTGCATGTGAGTACAGCACCTGCTCAGTTCCCTGTTTGGACAGGTCACCATTTACCTCAGTGTCTCTATGGAGACCTTTTTTTTCCACAGAGTGCTTGAACTGGATGTCATTGGCAACTGTGCCATTGGCGATGTTCCTGGGCAGTGGGGTGGAAACATCACCACATGTTCTGCCATTGGTCAACGTGGGCTCATACATCACCATGCGCAACTTGGTCCTTATAACTCCTCATTTGGTATCATTTCTTGACGGACTCAAAAACCTTCTCAACCTCCCGCAGGAAGAGGTCCTCTGGCCTGGCCAAGTTCAGATGTGTGATGAACAGAGATGTGTTTATTTTGTTATAAATATATCTTTGTATCTGAACTGATTTTGCTTGTCATTCTTCTCATTGTACTTACAAAGGTGATAATAACAGTTATTATTTCCATGGACTTTTGCACTTGAATTTGTACAGTGGCCTCATGAAGTCACAAATGTACATGAACACTTCTGATAATAGTGCGCTGAATTGATCTTGTCAGGGTTTATGCTCTGCAAGAGATGAGCATATAAATAGCTGAGTGTATTGTTTTGGTGTATGGAAAATTTTTGAGCGCTGTGTTTGATTTTGCCAGAAATTTGTGGAGATTTGAGTTTGTGCTTAGAGTTTTGAGAAACTGAGCTTAAAGTTTCTTAAAATGCGTTTAAACATTTGGGAAAAAACTGTAATGACACCTCCGCGCTCCTATCCGCTTCACCCAACGTTTGAACCTCCCCATTAAACGGCTGACCTCCGACCCCAGAGTTCACCGAGCCAGCATGCGCGTTCTCCGCTCCCACACCATGCTCTCTGCGCTATGAGGCGAATTTGAAAAAATAGAAAGAAAGGCAGAATAAATAAAGAAGAAGAGCGATTATCCTTTCGGCGACACTGCCCTCTAAAAATGAAGAGGGCGAAGATATTTTATTCAGTGATGTCGGGAGAGAGGAGGGAGAAGGTTATGGTCTGATATGACTGTGAGGGAAACGTGCCTCCTCTGATGAGGGACAGAAAGCAAGCTGCTTTTTTTTTTCCCATTGGGGAACAACAAACATAACAAAACAAAGTTAAAGAACCATATGAATGGCTGAGTGTGTGACATCTTGATGTAGTGATAACGAAAATGAATGATGAATATATGGTTTTAAGACGTGTGATAGTAAAGAAATACATTTCCAAACACAGTCACAATCAGAGCAAGAGGAGAGGAGAGGAGAGGAGAGGAGAGGAGAGGAGAGGAGAGAGGTCTCTTGGGGTGGAGGCCGTGGAGGCCCAGGGGTGATGTCAGCCTATTAAACTGATTTCACAGGTTCCCTTAACGAAGCCACTTGCCAGTTAAAGGGCAGGAAGCATCCCGTTTCACTGTGTTTTTTTTCCTTCCCTCTTCCCTTCGAGCGGGGCGCATGTGAGACTTATTGAAAGCTCCTGACAAACAGGCATGAAGAAGGGCAGCTGGAAGGGCAGCCCTCTCAGGACCCCAACACAGGCTTGCCGGAAACACAGGTGGTATAAAACGCGAGCCTTGAGCTCTTAAAGATCCCTCCCTCCCTCTCCCTCACCCTCTCTCCCCTTCTTTCTCTCTCTCTCTCTCTCTCTCTCTCTTTCTCCCCCCTCTTTCCAGCACTGTCTGGGAAACTTGATACTGACTGTTGAGGTGCAGGAATCGTATGGTGCCTCCGAGCATGGCTTTCCCGCTGCTGAGTTTACCTTCAGCCACAAGCGGCAGAATTCCAAAGCAAGCACAACGCACATACACACACACACACACACACACACACAAACATCACTCATGGCGTGCCTCCAGCCACAGGCGATACACAGCAAAACAATGACCCCCAGTTCCTCACTCGTGAGTTCTGTTCACCAGAGCTCTATCAGCATGGGCTCATTCATGTTTGTCCCAACAGTCGAGGGTGGAGAACTCACGTTCTCTTGCATTCTCACAGTCTTTCTCTGTGTCTCCACATCTTCAGATAACATGATCTTCCTGCCAAGACCATTCACTAGGGTGCTCCCTCCAGCATCTGTGGAACCAGGTGTTCTGTCTGGCTCTGACTGACTTCACCACAGCATTCCACCAAAAACCTGATTCCTGAGTCAATGAGATGAGAGCTGTTGTTGCATCGCCAAAGCAACGTGCGTGTGTGTGCGCGTGTGTGCAGGCGAAGGAAAGAGGTGTTACGGAATGAGTGAATGGAGTCGGTGGTATTGTTACGAGCAATTCCACTGTTAGTCTCTCCATGCCGTTGCCCTGCCTGCACTGAGAAATTAGGGAAACAACACCTTTCAGCTCCAACACACACACACATATACGCACACACACAGGTCAACAAAACCTATACCCATATACCTATATACATGTGTACGTATGTATTATTTAGTCAATCTTCTGTCCAAACCCACAAACCCTCCACATGAACCATGGCAACCCAGTGTCCATCCAGCCAGTACCGCCCCCTGCAGGCAGCATCCTGCATCAACCACCTCATCAACCAAAGGAGCCACACGTCACAGATTGCCCTTGTCCTTTCTGTCTTTCATTACAGGAGGTCAGACACTTAAGGGTCCTACAAGTCAGAGCTGACTTTTGCATTTTCCATCAGCCATTAGAGCAGTTCTAGAGGAGAAAAAATAACAACAAAAACCCCAACAGCACTTCAAAAGAGTCCACTTCAAACATGATTTCATGAGAATGACTACAACAGCTTCTAGTATTAAGTTTATAACAAAATATGTGGCAGCTGCCTACTTAAAAAGGATTAAAAGAGTGCGAGACGCAGCGCTGTTTATGTTTCAGAGGGAAATCAGGGACGTGTGTGTTCGTGCGTGCGCGTGTGTGTTTGTGCGTGTGTGTGTGTGTGTGTGTGTGTGTGTGTGTGTGTGTGTGTGTGTGTGTGTGTGTGTGGGTGCACGAGTGTGACAGGGCGGAGGGGGTGGGGGTTGGGCTTTGTTTTAATTGTAGGTGAAAAAAGGCACGAAGCGCTACTCGTTAGACGCGCGCTCCGAAACCAACAACATTTCCATTTCAGATGAGAAGGCTGCTGTGGCCAGCCATGCAAAAATGAGCATCCTCACAATAGAGAAGTGATTTACGCTAAATCTTTATGGATACTTTTTTCTTATGCTTATGTATATATATATATATATATGTTTAAATAGATATATTTTTGAAGAACAGACATCCAAAAGTATTCTTAACTCTTTTCTTAAGCATCTGATTAAAACCCATACCCTGTTATTTTTAAAAGAGAACTCACAAGTGGTCGAAGTCTCAAAATGAATTTAGTTAATCGGAAATGAAGCACTTTATTTCAGGAAAGGAACACCGCTCCACGCTCATTTCCGGATCTACGCAGAGATCCCGCCCGCGACAGTTGGATTCCTACCGTCCCTAACGCTCCGCAGCCCCGGACGCTCGCTATGCTAATGCCTGCACTAGTCACCCAACTCCCCCACCCTCGTCCCCCACCCTCTAAAAACACCGCTAAGACAGCCATTTAGACTTAAAAGACATCCATGAACAAAAAGGAAAGGCGAGAAAGGAGGAAAAAAGGACGGAAAAATGAAAGTAGATGGAAAAAAGAGATCAGGAAGGGGGTGTGAGGGGGGGGGGGGGTTCGGCGAAAAAGAAAAGCGCGGTGAGGTTGGTGGGGGGTGTGGTCTGGTCTGGGTGGAAGAAGAGGAAGTCAATTATGCATGCTGAACCTTGGTCGATGTAGTCCCCAGGGCTCTGGCTGCGCACCTCAGGATCAGTAAATAATTGACAGATAATATTAATTGGCTGTGGATTAGTGAGCAAGCAGAGTATCGGGGCATTAATATTTGATCAGAAGATGATAGGGACTCTGGCAGGGACTGGGAGGGGCAGCTGAGCATGATTGGTTGATTAGGACCCTGTAAAAGGTGGTGAGGTGGAGACAGATTCTGTGCCATATAAACTACCCCCCCAGCCCACCCCACCCCCATTCCCCCACTCCCCTGCAGAATTTTTACACGCCCACACACACATACACACACAGACACAGAGAGAGAGACAGGTTTGATGCCACTGTTAGCACCAACGTTACAGCAGCTAACCTCCCACTGTCAGCAACTTGCAGGCTGGATGATTCAAGAGACACCCCCCACCCCCACACCTACTCCTGACACTTCCATACACACACAAAGACACACACAAAAATCAGGGCAACTTTCAGGCCCTTTGATTGCTGTTTTATCAGCAGCAGTGGCCTAGCAAGAGATGGAAAGAATTGTGTGTGTGTGTGTGTGTGTGTGTGTGTGTGTGTGCACATGCGTGTATGTTTGCTGGTGTAAATGTGCATGTGTGCATGTGTATGTATATGTGTGTGTGTGTGTCATTGAAATCCCTGATGCCTCCAATGGCCCTATACAGCAATACTGAGCTTCAGTTGAGGCGAGGGAGGAGTTGGTGGTGATCACAGAGCAACTGATTTTTCCTGAGTGGAAATCTTCCAGTATGCCCACATGTGTACTCTTTCTCTCTCTCCTTCTCCCTCTCTCTCTCTCTCTCTCTCTCTCTCTCTCTCTCTCTGTCCCACACACACACCCATCCGCCCACGCGACTGCAACACACAAACAACCCGGAGCGACACGCGTGTGCGTGCGCACGCCCAGCCACTGAACTCCTGGAAGCTAATTAAAGTGTTGGGGAAAGAGCAAGAGGTAGAGAGAGAGAGAGAGTGAGAGAGAGAGAAAGAGAGAGAGAGAGGGAGAGTGAGAGAGAGAGAGAGAGAGAGAGAGCAAGCATGGTGCATGTGACAAAACAATAGAGTCCTGGGGGCGGGGGGAGGGGTGGGACATGGGGAGGCCTGAGATGCCCAAGGCCCAATCACAGCAATGACTGGCTTGGCTTCCGTATGCCATATGCTGCCGTTTGCTCCGTCAAATCCCCTGGAAAGGGGCTGTGATTTCGGGCCGGGTGGCAGAGGGTGGCCGTGTCCCTCACGCCCATCCCACGCTCCCCTGGGCTCCCTGTGTCTATTGTTTAAATGCCACATCTCCCTGACAATTACAACCAGCCATCTTTAAGGGTGAGGAGGGTGAGGAGGGTGGTGTGTGATGTACGTGGAGGAAACCGAATGTGCCTCACGTGGGCAAACAGTTACACACACCATACACACACACACACACACATTCAGAAACTCGCATACATACATGTAAACAGTATCTAGTTGACACTGTAAATATTCCACATGTTTTTTCTTAATTAATAACCTAGTCTTTAGATTACCACATTACCAGGTCAGGAATAATTATTACATTCTTATTAAAATGCAAAAACATATCACTGTCTTTATAATAGGTTAACATATAGTATTAATATATATATATATATATATATATATATAATATTTTACCATATGCATTATAATCAAACACTATTCACTGATGAATGTAGTCCATTACAGTTATCAGATTATATATACTTTGAAAAAATTAGGATTAAGTTCAAATGACAAGTAACAAGTAATTCAGCACAAGGACTTTGTGGAAGATTTTTAATGCATGGCTACTGTACCTGAGAGCAAAACAGCCACTGTGATGGGCGTGGTCAGGAAGGGGGGCTCCGCCCCCTCTACTTTGCATCAGCGGAGCCCTAAGGATCAGTTATTCCCCCAAGGCAGACAGCCCATTCTGGTGAGGCATGAATTCATCCGCCCATATGGCTTACGGCTGGGAAGCATAATGTTTGTGGTGTAGGCGGCTGCTGGCTTTACCTTCCTGTCACGTAATTCGTAATACATCTCTACTGCAGGTCCACCCTTTAGAGGAAGCGTCGGTTAAAAATCTAATTGTAGTTTATTGATTTCGTACTGCCATCCGTCTGTGATGTGAACTCCAGCCGTCAGTTGCCTGGTGCTCCAGAGGATGCGCTTGTTAAATTTTGCTCTCCGCTGATTGTTCATTTTCATTTTAGTCCCACCTCACAAGACGTGGTGGAAACGAATCACTGGTCATTAAACTGAATCTTTCCAGATTCCCCAGATTCCCAACAGAAACCCAAGATGCTCTTGGGCAGTAACGTAACTGGGTTTTAAGAGCCTTTCTGAACATGTGCAGTCCTTCCTTCTACTGACAACATCTTTAACCATATTCATTCAACAAGTGATGTGTAACAGGAGATGTTTCACTCCCATACTAGGTCATCACTGGGAAATTGTTAGTCAAATCGTATCCAAAGACGTCATAAACCTGTATGTCCAAGTTCAGATGGCAGAAGCTCCAGTCTTCGCTCTTGCTTTGTTTTTTCTGAACTCCGTCTGACACTCCATCACCTCAGCTGCGTTTCAGTTCAAGACATTTAGTGCTCTCTGAATGTCACATGAAGAGTCTTGGACATTTACTTGGGGCTAATGCAGGAAGGACGGTGTCGGGATCCACAGTCTCAGGATCCACAGCCTCGGGATCCACAGCCTCGAGATCCACAGTTTCGAGATCCACAGTTTCGGGATCCACAGTCTCGGGATCCACAGTCTCGGGATCCACAGAGTGGCGGTTGGGAGTACGCTGGCTCAGAAGAGGTAATTAAAGAAAAGAATCTTAATCTAGATGGTTATTAAACATAAGCACATCTGCCCCGTGTGATATTAATGTGTTATTAATGTGATATTAATGTGGAAATGCATCTCCCTGTGCACCCCTGGCCCATACTCCATAGCAGCCTCTGCCAAAGGGGGGAACAGAAGTCTATGGTTTACTTTATTTATTTATATATAGATATTTGGGGGGAGGGGTTATCCAAACTGTGTCCTTATGTGGTATTCATGTGGTTGTAAAATAAAAGTTTTATCCTGTATTTCTCATTCATTCCCATCATTCTGTGCTGAGAAAAAAACATAAACACCAACACGGACTATTCTCTGAACTATCGGACATGTCAGTGTTACACACCTGCTGCTCTGGTCCCAAAAGACAAACTCTGTATAAATTTCAGGACACTGTCATTTTTAGTTGCTGACAGGCACTGTAGAGTCCTTGTCGTCTTTAAAGCTGATTTGGGAACAGCCAACTGAACCCTGCAAACAAATCCTCTGGCCCCGAGACAGGTCTGGAGACAGACCCGCGAGGGCTCACTTCCCCCATCTCACGTTCTCGTTCCCACAGTCCCCCTCACCCCAGTCGCCGAGTGTAGTTGTCATCACCAGAACACATGTTCTGTGTTAGAGCGCTGTTTAACGGGGCGGCTCTGGGAGTGCGGGAGTCATGGAGGCTGGTGCCTGCACAAGACCGACCAGACAAAAGGAGGAGAGGCGGGAAGCGAAGCCAGACTGTGTAAGCCGCCGACCTTCGTAATCTCATTGCATGATTTCATGGAGTTTAGGCCAGACTTGTTCTCCTGAATGGAAGACTCAGTGCTTATCCTAATCCTGGGCATAAAGTCACCACATTTATTCGGAGAAGTTCGGGAATCAGACAGAAGCGGTGGCCGACGACAGTCGGACGATGCCCGGCTAGTTCAGGCTTAAAGGATACTGATTGACAGGAGTCATTAAAATGCAGGCAGACAACACAGTTCAAAGGCTGTCCTCATTAAGTTCCGTTTGCGCTGAAACCTCTTGCATTTACGTTTCAGCGGACTTCAAGGTTAATTTCACGTGTGACGCTTCGGTCGTTATTTCCCGTCTTGTGTCCCACAGTGAGCTGGCCCAAAGTTGTCTCGGCAACCCTAACGAAGAGCCAGGAGAAGGTCACTGGGTTTCACCCACGCCTGCGATCTTGACTTCTACCACTTCCCAAGGCCAGGAGATGAAGACAAAAGGGAAAGAAAAAGCAGGAGCCTATGAGCAGTGCTGAAATTTGGGGAAAGAGAGAGAGAGTGGGGGGAGAAATTAAACTATTTTAATGAGTATCGGTAAACGTTGTCGACGGCTCTTTAGAATAACACACTTTGAACACTTCACAGGGCGGCGGAGCAGTCGTACCATTAGTCCTCCATCGGTTTGAAGCAACAGAGGACAGGCAGGCAGTTTCACTGGGAGCTATGTTTTAACAATGGTGGTGATTAATACAGAGAGCTCGGGCTTTGAAATACCTTTTGAAAGTCTCAATTTCCTCCTAAACATAACTTACAGCCAAAGAGCTATTAAGAGTCATTTCTGAGCCACTAGAAGTTGTCTGATGTGAGCTTCATTAGGGGAATGTCTTTGACTAGGTGAAATTTTTCAATTAAAAGGTAAGGTTTCCAAATGCTAAATGAAAATGCAGATGTTTCTGTAGCATTTGTTGGTATTTATGGGGGTATATGACTGGAAAGTCTGGCAAATTTAAGTTCAGAAGAGCTTTTACATTGTATAATAACTGTTCTCATCCATCTTTGATTTTAACATCCAGCAATTTAGTAGTACTTAACAATCAACATTTAGGCAAGATACTGGTCAACGTCAAGCTTACGTGTCTTAGGTTTTCCAACTGATTGATTCTGTTCTGCATGTTTATGGGATACACCCAGTCCTTCTGCACACCAGCAGAGGTTGAGATCTGTCAGGTCTCAACCAGATCTCAACTGCAATATATCCTTTGCCTTAGCTTTTTTCTTAACTTGGACAAGGAGCTGGACAGGAGGTCCCGCGAGCCTTGGCGAGCTCTTGGATTGAGAGTGGGCTCTGCAGGTGATCCGACTTGATCCTCTGAGCCGATGGACGAGGTCAGCTGTGGCACGAAGAGCACAAATTGAGACAACTATCTGACATCTCAGAACTGGCAGTAACAGTGAAGGTTCTGAAGGAGAACATGAACCCCGGAAGGTGTAAATGTTCTGAAGGAGGATGTGGACCCAGGCAGGTGTGGATGTTCGGAAGGAAGATGTGGACCTGGGCAGGTGTGGGTGTCCTGCAGGAAGATGGGGACCCGGGCAGGTGTGGATGTCCTGAAGGAAGATGGGGACCCGGGCAGGTGTGGACCAGAACACAGAGTAATTTGACATCTGTGTTACAGCGAGACTCACCCGTCTGGTAGAGTCGGTCATGAAAAGCATGTGACATCAGGCCTGTAGACATCATCTGAACATTCTTATGAACATTCTCATGAACATTATCATCATCTGAACATCATCTGAACATTCTCAAGAACATTCTCATGAACATCATCATCATCTGAACATTCTCATGAACATTCTCATGAACATCATCATCATCTGAACATCATCTGAACATTCTCATGAACATTCTCATGAACATCATCATGAACATCATCATCATCTGAACATCATCTGAACATTCTCATGAACATTCTCATGAACGCTGAAGCCACTTTGAGAGCAGGAGAAATTGCACTCTTTCGAGAAGCTGAAAATGTCAAGATTTCAGGACACAATACAGGTCTTGAGAATATACATTAACTTTCTTATCTCAAAGAGATCTGGATGGATTAATGGCATTTGGTGTGTTATAGGTCAAGAACAGAGTATGTGTGTGTGTGTGTGTGGCTGTGTTTATGCAGTGACAATGCTTCTTCAGCTTTAGTTTGTGGTGTACTCCTGTCCCTGTGCGCTGGTTGCTAGGCAACTTGTATACACAGGGACCGGCTGCTGTTGGCGTCCCTGAACTGTTGAGAGGGAGTGACTAGACAAGGGAGCGAGGGAGAGAGGGACAGAGGGAGAGAGGGAGAGAGGGACAGAGGGAGAGAGGGAGAGAAGTAGGGAAAGAGAGTCTGGGTCCTTTCACAGTAACAGCGGAATAATAAGCAAGGGTTGCTGATGTGCTCTCAAAGAATGTTTTGTTCTTAGATTGTTACCCACCAAAACCATACAATTAAAGAACAAACAAACAAACAAACAAACAAACAAATAAACGGTAACTCTACGTTGTAAGTGCTAAGTGTTCATCAGACAACCAAGATTCTGGTCAAACCTCCGCTTATTTGTCAGACTTGCTTGTGGTTTGCTGTCGAGTGATTCGTCTGACAGCCATCAGCCCTGTCTGGATAGAAGAGCAGCGGTGATGACAAGCGGCCGGCCTGTCAATCACACTGTGGCGCTGTGGAGCTCTCGTCCCTGCACGTTCCTCTTCCTGCTTCGCTCTGATCCTCTGGGATCTTAGACTAACCAGCATGGCCCAGGGCTTGCTTTCAGGGCGAAGGGCTTGGATTACTGCTGTTGTTTTGCAACAGAGCTCACAGAACACACACACACACACACATGTGCACGCACACACACACACACACATGTGCACGCACACACACACGTATACGCACACACACACGCAAAAGTTGAATTGAATTACCAATTTAAGATGCCTGGTGTGATGTGTGACTGCTACCACTGAACAGATAAAAAGTCTTCTAAAATCGATTTGACCGATTCAATTCGCATGTTGACTGTGTGCAAATACAAAGCAAATGATGGCCAAACCGTTTATCTCGACCAAACCGTTTATCTCGGCCAAACCGTTTATCTCGTTCACAATCCTTCCAAATTTCATAAGAAATATCATTTTAACCGCTGCCACAGTATGAAAGGACGTTGGGGGGGGGCATACTTTAAAAGACGTGCTGCTGTAACATTTGACGGGAATGCCACGCGAAATCTCAACAGGCAGAGCAAACACCCTGAGCAAATTAACCCATTAGCTCAAGACGTGGTTTCCAGCGCGCACTTTATGATCAGTTCCTATTAGCGCTTGCCTGTAGAGGAGTGCTTTGAAACAGAGCCACCCGACGCACAGGCTCCCGCGGAGCATCGCGCGCAGCTGCGCGCTCAAGTTCTACCTTAACGACACTCTCCGAAAAAGCACCAAGGCAACACGCTTCCTCAGAAAGGGCTTCCTCGACTGCTCGCGTCTTTCTGCAGCTAATTTGAGGAGCGGATGGTGTTTTAGGCGAACGGAAAGACTCGCGCAGATGTCGAAGCTGAAAGGCATGATTAAGACGGCAGAGCGATTTTGGATTTCAGATGAAGGTGTTTGTGTGCGTTTGCTCGTAACCACAAGCTGGTTTTGTCCATGACAAACATCAATCCTGCACCTCGCTTCCTACGCAGCAGCTAGTTGAATTAGCGAAAATTGAAACAGAGTTGGCAATGGCGCGACGTGTAATGAAAAGCCTCCGTCATCACGCCGACGTCATTGTGAAGGAAACATGAAATCGAGGCCTAGACGTGGGCGAGACCTTTTCTTACGAGTCAGAATCAATAGGTCTTTGGTCTAACTCAGAGGGAATTCATACAGACCTCTTTTGTCCCAAATTAATGCAGGACCTTGGCCTGTGTGAGTGGGAGCAAAGTAGATTTTTGTTAGCTTATTTATTTACTTGTTTTTGCTGACCCTCTAACTGTTAAAATATGACACACGTTTTTTTGGATGGGAAATGGGATATTAAAATGAGTGTGTGTGTGTGTGTGTGTCTAAGAGTGAAAGAGAAAGGGAGACAGAGGAGGCCAGTGCCTGCCCCCTGTTCTCAGTGCCTGCCCCCTGTTCTCAGTACCTGCCCCCTAGTCTCAGTGCCCTCTGGTCTCAGTAGATTTGCATTCCACTCTAACAGGATATTACCCAAAGTCTCACAGAGGAGCTTAGTCTTTAGTGTTGGATCTTAACTCATGTGTTCTCTCTCTCTCTCTCTCTCTCTCTCTCTCTCTCTTTTTCTTTTTCTCACATCCAGTTTCTGTTTAATCCTCTCCCAACTATATTTTTTTGCCTACTTTTAATATGCTATTTTACATTTCATATCTGCTCTTAAAATGTTTTTCTTCTCATTACAGATCAATAACAAGGTACTTGTGTATGCCATAAACTTCAAAATATGCCAAAAATTTGGACAGTTTTTGCATGGTAATAATAAAACCGGCTCTTATAAACTCTGTTTTTACATTATAGTTTATGTTTTGGTCTAGACCATTTTCTTCTGTCCTCTCTATGGATTGTGAAACCAGGAATAGTCATGTGTACTGTGGAAACCAAGATTAACCCGTCTATCCTACCAAAAATGCAAAGATTTGAAGAGATTCATTCTGTACACCCTCCACCCCTAACCACAACCCCACAAGGCAAGAGTGTAACTGACACATATGCTCTCTTTCACTCTTACTCCCACACACACACACACACACACACACACACCCATGATTCATGCAGGGCATCTGCTCTGGGGCAGAACAACACCTGGTTTAATCTTGACTCACCTGTCACCTATACCACTCCACCCCCACCTTCTCCACCCTCAGCCCATCCCCTCACATCACAGCGACCTGACCCTGGACTATAACCACTTCCTATGAGCGTCCTGCGATGTCCCTCCTCCCCGTCCCGCCTCGTCCCCCCACCCCGTCCCGCGCTATCCCGCAACGTCCCGCGCCCTTGAAGGCCAGTAGGCAGCGTGCAGGGGAAAGTTGCGATAATTGAAGGGTGAGTTGTATTCAAGTGAAGCCCGTAATGAAAATCGGGCCAGAAAGAGCAGGACAAGCCGCGTTCGGTGGGTAAACTTTGTGCGGGAGCCATTCAGCCGTGTGGCCCCGCCCCCCGGCCTCTTTGATGTGCTTTGCCTCTTTTCATCAGGTTCCTGTCCATGTATGAAAAAAAGCTGTTTCAAGTACAAAGCCTCACATTTGTAATTTGTCTCCTCTTTCGGGAACAAATAGACGTGGCAAAAACCATTTTCCCTTGTTCTGGAGGGGAAAAGGGGACGAGAGAGATTGAGACTGAGATGGAAGGCGAGAGAGAGAAAGAGTGAGAGAGAGAGGGAAAAAGAAAGAGATCTGAATAAAAGTGCATAGGAAAGGTGAGAGGGAGGTGTGCTGGAGAGAGGACACACGCTCTCTCCTGATTTTTCACACAAGTCAAACCCCATTTCACATCAGGCCTGTTAACAGGACCTCTCCAAGTGTGTGTGTGTGTGTGTGTGTGTGTGTGTGTGTGTGTGAGCAAGCGAGAACGAGAGAGGGGAGGCAGCGTTGGGTACCAGTGAAGAAACGGGGGGAAGGAGGTGGGGGTGGAGAAAGGTCCAAATCTTTGACTGTGAAAACTGTCACGCAGGGGGAGCAGACACACACCCTGTTCAGCTAATGACCTCCAGTCTTGTAAAATGTGAATGGGAGTCATCGTTGGTGTGTGTTATTTCACACCGGTGAGGCAGGGGAGATGAGTGTGAATGGAAAGAGAGCCAACCCCCCCCCCACACACACACACACACACCCCACTCCATCACCCACCCACCACATAGGGCACAGCGCGGCCCGAAAAACCACAAGGAGGGAGAATATAGAGTCACATTTACAGGAAATGTACACACACACTCACACACACACCCACGCAGGGATGCACACACACTCACATACACACACGCATGCACATGCACGCACACACTCGCATGCACACAAACATGCACACATTCACACATGTCCTCTGGGAATGTTTATTACATATCTACAGGTGTTATTAATTACAGGAATCTGACATACAAATGTACTGTGTCAGATTCATGCAATGCTATATACAAATGCGCCTGGCACAGTAGGTGCAAAAAGGTGTGTGTGTGTGTGTGTGTGTGTGTGTGTGTGTGTGTGTGTGTGTGTGTGTGTGAGAGAGAGAGAGGGAGAGAGAGAATTTGTGTTAACTGGATTCCTTAGACGGTTTTAACGATCACCCACTCTCTCCTAATGATTTAA
Source organism: Sternarchorhynchus goeldii (assembly GCA_028565775.1). Classification (NCBI taxonomy): domain Eukaryota; kingdom Metazoa; phylum Chordata; class Actinopteri; order Gymnotiformes; family Apteronotidae; genus Sternarchorhynchus; species Sternarchorhynchus goeldii. The sequence continues at coordinate 1,183,141 of JAOXYF010000022.1, forward strand.
AATCGGGTCACCATCAATAGCCCAATCTGCATTTTTGAAACATATCATCCCCTCCCTTCTAAAAAGAAAAAGAACTTCAATATCTTTTTGATCTCGGTCTGTTTTAATTGTGCCCCTGTATAAAAGCCATAAACAGACAGCTTTCGGTCTACACTTTAATGGGATTCTGTAGCAGAGAGGGAGAGGACGGTGCCTGTGTGGGGGTGTGTGTGAGTGTGCACGGATGGATGTTTGTATGTGTGTGCTCTGCAACAACCAGAGCTCTCAGAGGAGAACACTGCTGTAATTATAAAAGAAACAAAGCACTGGAGACTAAAAACACATGAAAGAGAATGAAAACGTATAAGTTAGTCATGATGCTCTCTCTCTCTCTCTCTCTCTCTCTCTCTCTCACACAACACACACACACACACACACAAACCCACTGCAGCTCAAGGTCTGTACACATCTGTTGATTATTACTTGTCAATGACAAAAACACGCACAAAACCACACACACACAAAAAAAAGAAATTAATCTTTGGACAGTCGGTTAAAATTAGAGGTGTCTTTAGTGAAAACATAGCACTAGGAATACATAGCGCTTCCCAGGAACGGCTCTGTCTGCGCTCATAAAGAGTAGCCTGGAGGAGGAAATGGTAAAGTACCGGGAGCAGGAAGGAAGTCATGAAAAAGCGGGTCTGGATTAGGTGGACTGGGGTGCGGCGCAGACGTTTTTTGCCCGGGCTTCACTCAGGGAACCTCTCACCTGGCCGCTTTTCACATAAACTGTCATTAACCTACAGGAAAGCTCCCTCTGCATCATGCCCTCGACCTTGACTTTAACATCTTACTGAGCTAACAACGCACTCAGCTCGAAGCCAAACCTCGTGCGACGTGCCGGATCCGCTCAAACTGCCTGCGTGCCTTGATAGACTCTGATAATGGACCTGGTTTGAAAGACCCCGTGAGCTGTGCACGACAGAAACATCCAAGGATCTTTCACGCCTGTGTGGCGGAAGAGGTTCAAACAGAGCGTGTGTACAAAAAATGTTTTAAAATCTGTAAATCGCATCACCCCACAGGCCATATTGTTTGTGATGGAATCTTAATTTGATGTGACATTAGACAGGGTGAGGATTCATCGTGAAATTTAATCCACTATTAAAAGAAAATGGAGCCGTTTGTCTTCTATGAGTCAAAAAAGCAAAAGGTAACAAAAGGTGTGCACGAGGAGCTTCGCCCGTCTCCACCCACCTCCACCCATCTCCACCCACCTCCACCCCCAAAGCGGTGCATCTGGCGGCTGAACACGTTTTCATCTTCGCGGCGTGGCACCTGTCCGTCAGGCCGGCGATGCCCAGTGCCACCGAGCAAACCCCCGTCACACGCTGGAGGCTCTCTTTGTCTGCCAATTCTGGAACTTTCACGCTCCTTATTTGTCAGGTCAGAGGTTAAATCGCTGACCCTCCTTCAACCCAACCCCTCACCCCCCCTCGAAAGCCCATTTTCTGCGGTGAAAGCTCTATCGGCCGAGTCCCCCATATTTACATGGATTAGACTTCTTTCACGCTGAAGAAAAGGAATCTGGTTCACAGTCCAAGACCGAAGAGCGGCCAACACTGCCAGAGCAGCCACCTTATTCACTGCCAGACAATGACCATATTGTGGGGATCTGAAGGTGGTGGCAGTGCTGGGGGCAGGGGGGAGTTTGGGTGGGGGGGTGGGAG
>JAOXYF010000022.1:1188878-1201683 GCA_028565775.1 Sternarchorhynchus goeldii
ATATGCCTTATCCGATTTAGAAGTACTAATGAGACACCATTTATGCAGGCAACTATAGCCTATTTTGTATTTAGGTTTTTTTGCATTTTTTTAATCCAACCAAGGTGCATCTCTTAGAAACTACTGATACGTTATCAAGCTACATTCGCCAGTGGTAATGGGAGGTAGCTGCGCGCACGAGCAGCAACAGTGGCGTTCTGCTCGTTCGTGTTGAGATCCCCAAATCTCAGCGCAGAAATATCTGTGGCGTGTTCGCGGTTTGATCATAGCTTGATAGAATTGTCACGGGGGGTGATACAAAGGCAGCAGACAAAACGTGCTCGCTTTCCCTGATGTTTCCGCACAAACCATATTAAGCAATGAGCTACTGTTATTAGCTCTGACTTAAACAGCACGGAGGAATTTGGAACAGCCGTTTATGAAATCAGAGATCTTGTTTGAGGAACGAAACTGTCGCCCTGTCCCGCTCCAAACAACAAAAAACCACTGGCGCCATGTGGTTGAATGAAACACAAATGGTTAACGGTCGGCTTAATTAAACCTTTTGCCGTTTACAATCACTGTTTATCTCATATATATATAATTTTTTTTTAGTTAATAAATTTGACAGTTTTCTCCCCTTCTAGATTTGAAGGGTTCTCAAAGTATCATATTTCATACACGCCTGAAGATATCCCCTGTACCAAAATGTTTAATGTATAAGCCAACATTATTCTAGACAGAGAGCACAGATTATAAATATGCATGTATTCAATTAAGGGTATTACACAGGATTTCATTTGCATAAGGATTTGGGAGCTTAACATGCCTCTTCATATTTGCGCAATAAAACTTTAATATAAACCCCTGCCCTTTAAAGCCGTAGGTACTTCCATTAATAGACCAGCTCTACAACTGTCGTAGTAGCCGCTTGCACCTCTATATCAGTTTCTGGAACAGAAGATCAGTTCCCCTAGTTCTAACAGTACGCTACAATTAACTGACATCATATATGTGACGGTCTTTTTGGTTATGTGTTTTCTTTTTGGTTATGTGTTTTCTCATAACCTCGAGAAGTTTATCCTTTATTAGTAGATGCATGTTTATAGTTCATTGTGTAAGCGCTAACCGTTGAACCGATAAGTACTGGAAAAGTTGGTCAGTCAAGTATGTGTTTTCTGAGTACAGTTTCTAACTGGGAAACAGTGATGTCACGATTACAATGACATGCCATGATGGTGTTTCAATATTATTTGGCCTATTTCGGCACAAAATGTTTAGTTAATGTTTTGCTTATCTTTTTTGTAATCACTGGTATATCACCGTATTTGGGGGCGTGAAAAATATTGCTACTGATAAAACGATTGTATACAGAGATGTGGACGCGTAACAAAACATCACGTATGAGTCTGACAACATTCCTTAATCATTTCCCCTTCAGTATTCTGCACGAGCATTGGAGATTACGTTGCCATGACTTGCTTCTCATTTCCCTATAAGATTTAAGTATACCATCATTACAGTAAACTGAATAGTTAAATGAGCGCCGGTTTGTAATATATTTTTAGTTTGTAAAAGACGACCTTTGTGTTATCAATTATTTATTCTCCGCATAGACTCCAAGCAAAATGCATTCTGTCTGAGCTAATTGGTGCATTGGAAGACCAGGCAAAAAGCTCAAATATAGCAATTTGGCGCGCAACCCACAAATCACAGAAACAGTCCACAACCTGGGTTTCATGTTCTTATCCAACATGCTTTGATGTTTTCCTTCGTGTGTTTGTTGTCGGTGTAAGTGGACATATAAGACACAGTCGACCTGCTATTTTACGGGTAGGTCAATCAGTACTGAACTATAAGTCAGTCGTGCTCTCAATGGGACTTGTGCGTTGTGGCGTCTCTTCGGGGAGGTCACATGCTTTTTTTTTACTGTCATTGCAATCAAAGCTTAGCAATAATGATTATCTCAATCAAACCCAACCGAGCCACACCTCGGAGTGATGCGTTTGGTTTAGAATTTTGCCAACATATCAATCATATTTAAGAAAGAACAAGTATATATTTATAGAATTCGTGTACAGCTCAAATAGGCGAAATATACAGCCGTCGTTTAGGAAAGTTGTTTATTAAATAAATTTTATTTAGAAAATTATCTAATGACCTTAATTTTTGGAATTCACAGTTGTATGCATCAACTCCTAACGGAAAGCCATTAATTTGTATAGGAGTGTCCACTGAAGTAAAATATTAAAATATTTAAAGTATTCAGATACTGTATAATAAATGGTTCTATATGTCTATATATTTATGCTACGCTTATAATGACATTACATGCTTGTAGCGCCATTACACACTTATTACTGTGTAATGTTTTGGAATGGTATACAATTATATAGGCAAAAGGACGGGGACTTTAGAAACCGTTCATTTTAGATTGTCTCGGAAATTGAAGGCAGCGTCGGATGGGGATTTTGTGTAAGAGAGGTCACGTAAAGGCGCTGCATATTTGTCTCTCATTGGCGTGTTGAGGTCCACTGCGCTCGAGGACCTGAAATTAATGCTTTCTCACCAATTAGGTTCAGAGCGCCAATTAAGAGTGTTAAAATGTAACCATAGCCTAGAATAGAAAATAAATGGGTCTGTAGCAAAGTGCAATGAAAAGCAAAGATTGGCTGCATAACAGGGAACAATTACGCTATTGGTTTAAGACCATTACAACGTTCTAATCGCAATTAAAGTGAACTTACATCCACAGAGTACTATGGCCTCTTTGGTTTTACACACTGCTCCAGTTATCCTGAGAAACAGAAGGTATTTTAAATTGTTAAAGATTACCACATTTTATGCAGGATGGACGATATGGACTGGAGAAATCGCTTGTTCATATGGAATTTTGAACTAGTTCACAGCAGTCCACGTGTGATACAAAAGACCGCGATCATTAATAATGCATAATCTGAGATATTCAATATGACTATTCCTCTGTGGTTTACACTCGCCACGTGAGGTTTCTGTGATTTCTTTTCACTTTGATATCAAACCGCAAAATACTACGAAAACGTGAACTGATGTAAACTGAGGATTTCTGTTTAAAACTTCAGCTATAAAAACGCATAACCAAAACAGCTCAATTAAAAATCGCTTAATGTTTAGGCCTAAATTAAAATGCATCGCAAATATATAAAATAATAGTTTTTTCGAAATGCCAACCATTGCTTAGTTATAAAGGTGAACGGTTTTACTGTTTGTTTAAAAACACAGTACAGCACAGACAACCAACAAATTAACCGCAATTACATCTGAATAAAACCGCAACCCTTAAAGAATGATCAACTTCCAAATGAGAAAAAAAAATTAAATTGACATTTAGAAAATATTGTTAATGTGGCAAAATGCTTGTCAAACGTTTCTATTTAAATGTGGCAAGAAATTCAGGGTTAGAGTTATCAAACAACCCTCATTCAATATGGCACTGACGTTAATTGGATTGTAAGGACCGACTTCTGTCAAGTTACTTTGTGTAGTCAGATTCCATGCTGTCAGTACTGCAGAGTGTAAGGACTTAGTCCTTTGACACTAAACACGTTCTGTATCCTTTAGTTGAAGCTTAGTCACGGGGGTTTGTGCAGGGCTGGTGGTGTATTGTGTAGTGAGGCAGCTTGTGCAGGACTGGTGGTGTATTGTGTAGTGAGGCAGCTTGTCTGCTGTGAAACAGATGGATCCACTAGGTTAAGGGTCCGGACCCACAGAGTAAGGAGAAAAAGATTTTTGTAACAATAATATTTTTGGAAAACAAATCTTGTTTGGTCAGATAATACATCTCATCGCAAAACACGCATGCACAATTGTCACGGAAAAAACGTTGGACAGTGCACTACCAACAAAGTAGTTACCGATTATTATTGCGCTGCACTGATTATCGTTACTTAGTATCTATCTAGTTTTTCGAATAATTAGGCACGATCTAGTTCTTTATATTCAACCAACAGCAAGCAATACGCAACCAAAGCCAACAAGACAAATTATAAGTATTGTGTGTGAGTTACCATCACATTTCGGTCCAGTCGAAATAAAATCCCGGCAACAATTCGATACATTGGTATATCAAGAGCCTGACGGCAGTGTACAGCCAATAATCACGAACACTGCGAAGTGACGTAAGACTCCCCGTAGAAAAGGCGCGGAGGGTTTCGCAGGTTTGGAGAAGGGAGAACAGGGGAAGGGACTGGCGAAGCCGCTGCCTCAGTGTCTTGACGGGGATTATACAAACCAAAAGTGTACTCAACTCCTCCTCCCCAATTACTTACAGGGTACCCTGACGGCACGAGGGACAAACAGCTTGCGAATAACAACACTTCATTTAAAAGAAAATACGTCTGGAAATGTATAGCTAAAATTATTCGCTCTCGTTCGTTCAACGTATCGATTTATTAGTCTTTGTAATTCGTCCAAGCCAGTTGGACTCAAGTTGGACATTTTTGAGATGTGCAGTGGAGGAAGTGAGAATATGATGACGGTTCAAACATTTGCTACATTTGAATCGTCATTGTAGATACAATCTCCACACCATTTTCGGGATTATATATTTTTCTCTTCAGCAATGAAAAACTGGATTTTTGGTGAAGTGTGCCAGCAGCCTTATCCTCAAATCGATTTCTGAAGACAGAAGAAGAAGAAGAAGAAGAAGAAGAAGAAGAAGAAAAAAAAAAAAACTGTTGTGCCTGTTTTAACTGTATGTTGACAAATGCTTGTCCAACATGTGGTAACTGAAAATTACTCACGAAGAAATAGGAGGGTCCGATTTCAGACGCATGTAGCAGTGGCTTCTGTTCCTGGTATGTGTTCAAAGCTCTGGAATGCCCAGATATTCGACTGTGTGTGTATTATCTACCATTTATAAGCTCTAAGAGGTTGGCACAATTAAAGAAGTCTCTCTACATACAGGAAAGACGACTGTGATAAACGAATGGCAAAGTATTAGATTTTTATCGTGCTGTTGTTGTTAACGGGAATTCTAACATATTAATGAGCAAGGTCATATGAACTGCAAAGAACTAGGACTGCGTCTTACGGAAATCTTCGGTTGCAGATCGGAAGGAAACACGTGTTATTCGCTCTCATCTACGGCAACGATGCTTTTCCACGGTCTGCCTGGAGGCGAGATGCATGGCGTTATGGAAGAAATGGAGCGGAGAGGAAAAAGCGATTCCGCAACTATCAGCTCGGCCATAGATATGGGAGAAACAGAATCGGTAGGATATATCCATGCTTCTAGCTGCGGGCGCTTGTGTACTACAGCCTATAACTGCCTTGTTCAAACATTTACAGACCAAAAGATGTAATCTGAATAACCTTTGAACTTTTACAAAGCCAACATAATTTTTTAATTTTATTTTTTAAACTAATATATTGTGAAGTATTAAACTCAAGCCTTTGGAAGAAATAGGGTTGTTAGCCTAGATCAAGAGGATAAATAATTGTTAGCAATAAAATCTATTTATTTTGGTATGATATATAGCAATATTACATTAGAATCTTATTTTTATTTTAACTATTAGAAAGTACATTTGTGGCAAAATTATTCAGTCATTACTGCGAGAAGAACAGCATGTGCTATATTATGTCCAATTTCTCTCCTACTGAAATGAAATCGAATTAAAGTTAATGAAGCATTTTAATAACTAATTGCAATTTAGTCGTTTTTACTAAAGGCTGCTATGTTCGATTTTAAAACATCTTGTTGGTGCGTCTGCAGTTCAGTCGGCGTAGGCCCTAGTTAGATCATCCTAACATGTCAGCTTTTTTCTAAATAATACCCTAATATTTATTTGAAAGTAACCTAATGCGGAAAAGAAAGAAAAATATTGAAAATAGAAGGAATTTAACTTTCAATAAGTTTTCATCTTTAATTGGACAAAACACCCCCCTAAGCCCATAACCAAGAACGGACTTTTATTCGACGCCATTTTACTAATAAATTTTAGACGTAACGCAAGCTGTTGAGACCAAGCAATGGGTAATTATTTTAACAGTAATTTAAAATAAATTACCATATGTTACTTAATGTAATGTCATGTAGTGTGCGTGTGTGTCTGTGTGTGTGTGTATGTGTGTGTGTGTGTGTGTATGCGTGCGTGTGTCTGTGTTTATGAAGCGTGCGCGCGTGTGTTTTGAACAAGTTTTAAGTACACATTGATCACACAACCCGGAGATTACTTATGATGCTTCGGGTTTTGTGTTTTTTATTTTAAAATGTGATCTAAAGTTTCTTCCTTGTTCTCCTTTTTAATCTATTATTTCAATTATTATTATGATCATCATCATTATTATTATTATTATTGTTATTGTTGTAGTTATTGTTCTTGCCACCACCACCATTATCATCATTCGTAGTAGTAGATTTCATCTTTTGTCACGTCTTCCGTATGTGTGCGTATATGTTTGCATGTCTGTGTGTGTGCGTGTGTGTGTCTGTGTGTGTGTGTGTGAAGTAGAGAGAGAGAGCGAGAGCACGATGTGCTGTGCTTTAAGTTATACATTGTCTCACGTTACTATGTGAAATAACTGTGAAACTGAGCTTGAGTGCAGTCCAAGACAATAAAACAGAAATATTATTATATATAATACATATAATACAACATGTATGTGTGTGTGTGTGTGTGTATGTTTGTGTTTTTTACCTATCGAAGGTCCCATGTATGCATGTATGAATATGTCCAATAATATTGTGAATTCATACATATTGCTTACACACTTGTCCTCGTATGCTCTGTGATCGCTTATTTACCTCACGAAGTAAGTCAGCTCCGCCCCTCCCATTTGGTAGATAAGCAATACCCACTAAGCATCCTCTCTTGCTCAATCAGCAAACCCACAATTTAGCCCTTCAGTGCTGTTCCACGGACTGTAGGATCTTAGATAGTTCGCCAATACTTGTGGGAGTTTTCCTTGTCATATGCTGTTATATTAGTTTATTATTAGCATAAAGAAATGGTTAAAAAATACACTCTTGCGTCTGCTTGGAGTTTAAGTTCAGCACAGTCTTTGGTGAATCCGTATGTTGTGTGTATTTCTCCTCAGACTATGCCTTCGATAAGCGGAGAGCGCGTAGCCCTATGCGCGGGCTGTGGCGGGAAGATTTCTGACCGTTATTACCTTCTCGCTGTGGACAAGCAGTGGCACATGCGGTGTCTAAAGTGTTGCGAGTGTAAACTCAATCTAGAGTCGGAGCTTACCTGCTTTAGCAAAGACGGAAGCATCTACTGCAAAGAGGACTATTACAGGTGAGATGACACACGCGCTCCTGTAAGTAAATGGATAAAACTTTGCCCGCCGGTAGCGTTTTAAACTCTGTAGTTTTTTTTATAGTTTGTTTCACAATCTGCATGCAAGTAAATGATTGGGACTGAACCTATTTTAAAGCTACAAGGCGGGTGTGTGTGTCTGTATAGAGAAATGCTTATCAAGAGTTGTTTGAATTAGTGTGACATGCATATTATAGTTTAATGATAGGGTACGTAGCCTGGTGGTCATAAAGCTTTTTAATATTGTTGATATCATTAATACTATAATTATATAATTCATTGAGACAAGAGTACGTGATAAATTAAGGAATGGATATTTAATGAATGAATAATAACACGGGTGGTAATTTGTTGGTCAGTCTAAGTCTACAACAGCAGCCTGAATATAAGCGTCTTTCAAAAAGTAATATATGACAAGAACCAAAAAAAGAGCTTGTTATTCTAATAATTTCTTCAGCCTTTAAAAAGGCAATTTAAATACATCTTAATTTCAACTCTAAACTATGTCTAAAGCTAAGGCTTTTACAGTCGCCCAGTTCTAATGTTAATAGTGGCTGGAGGTTCACGAATATCTCTGTCTTCTGCAGAAGGTTTTCGGTTCAGAGATGCGCCCGGTGCCACCTCGGGATCTCGGCCTCGGAAATGGTCATGCGGGCCAGGGATTTGGTGTACCACTTGAACTGTTTCACCTGCACGACTTGCAACAAAATGCTGACGACTGGGGACCACTTCGGAATGAAAGACAGTCTTGTGTACTGCCGGCTACACTTTGAAACGCTCATCCAGGGGGACTACCCAGCACATTTCAATCACGCGGATGTAGCGCCTAACAAAGGACTGGGCACGGCAGGCCCTCTAGGACTGTCTTACTATAACGGCGTTAGTACCGTCCAGAAGGGCCGGCCTAGGAAAAGGAAAAGTCCTGGGCCTGGAGCGGATCTGGCAGCGTACAATGCAGGTGAGAGATTTCTTTGTTTTTAAATAATAATGATGATAAAAAAAACAGCTGTCATCAAGGGAAAAGTTTTTTTCCTCCAGATTTTCTGTCTTATATAGTCCTGCACGAAGCTTTTATAGTCACAGGCCTCTAAACCAAAGCTTTGTTCTGTTCCAGGAGAAACTATAAAGCGAAAACTTTCACTGTACGATGTTTAATGTAAAAGAGCATACCCATTTACCATTTACGATACTTTTGAACGATAAAAAAGAGCGTGTACTTATTTACCATACTCTTTGAACGATAAATCAAATATTTTAAATTAGCGACAATCGTTGGTTTAGACCTATGGAGTTTATTGGTAAAAAAAAATATTAGGCAATAAGAAAGATGTTATTTCTGATATAACCGTTCTGTGAATGTAAAGTAGGCCGAATGTGGGGTATTGCAGACTAATATCGCTTAGACATGTGACGTTCTGTCGTGATCTCTCGCTTTGCAGGAAATTATATTTCAATTGGCCTCGACGGTGTAGCACTAGTCTACGTGTTATGCGTTTGGATCAATTATGAATAGCCTGAATTCACTAATGTGTCAAAAACATCGGCGGTGTTTTACCTTCCAAAACAAAATGTGGGAAAAGCTTAACAAAAAAGATCCAGAATAGCGTTTACACCTTTAAGCCTTACTCTTAAATGGAAATGTTTGATTGGGTGGAAAACAAAAATATTCCATTTAATTTTTAAAATAAACTATATTAGCAAATAATGTTAAAACGCCGCAAAAATTTGATTATTGTTTGGCCCAGTAAAAAGTCTTTAATAAATAATACTGATTATGCACTATATGTTTGTTTTAGATACCGTTGCAATTTAGCATATTGGATATTTTGTGTATGTTTGATCAGACAGGTTTCTGGTAATTAAACTTATTTAGAAGGTCTAATTTATACAAAACCTCTGACTGTTAAACAACCCAGTTATGTTAAAAAAAAAATCCTGCAAAGTACATGCATCAATTTAAACGCCAAGGTTTTACTCTGGTCTACTTAATCCTACGACAATTAGTAACAACGTGACTTGTTCACTCGGACGTCCCCTCCATGGGGCTCTGGCCCCCGTTTGAGAACGGCCAAAACACAAGAATGATGACGACTACATGGGTTGACAAGTGGAAAATGGCTTAGACGCAAGTCGAGACCTCTAGAAGATTAAAAAAGATGTGAAAGGGGAAAAGAATGAGAGTAAAAAATAGAGACATAAAAAATTAGGAGATTAAACTTTCTCAGACGTAGGGTAGGCTACGTGGATGTAGGCTATTACGCTTGTTTTTTCTGTCGTATAGGGTTTTTAATCACGCGTCAAAATCCAGATATAAAGTATAACATCACTCAAAGATTTTTAGTTTTTTTAAAATAATGCAACGGAATATTTGAAATTTATCTTACATATTCGAATACATATTATGACGAATTTTGAAGGTGTTTTAATTTAGATGGATCTGTCCTGTACCCAACGAAATATAGGAGTGACTTTTAAAACTGAAAGAACGGACAAATAGAAATATTAGAATATTCTATGCTTACATAAAGACGTGAGCCTTTGACTACTTTCTGAAATAATAGCATGCGTCAAAATGCAAAAAGGCCTACACAGTCTAGCAAAACGAAATAAATTATTTAGATACATTTTCGAATAAATAACAGACTGCTTATTACGTAAATTAATGTCTTTGCTATATAAGAAGAATGTTTAATACGCAAGAGATTTTGCCGCGACAATAAAATCATTCCTGTTTTTTTCATCAAAGTGGCCTTATAAACTTTGGTAGCTCGTCTTCGGTAACTGTCACTCTGAAGCTGACGCAAGCAATGGCTGCCTTCGCCATATTAAAATGTTGTGTCGTGGTAACATGCTACTGAATTTATCGGCAGAACTTTTTAAAACATTCATTTAGGTATTCCTATAGAACTCAGCAATCGAGACAATGATTTTTTTTATATCAAATAATTATCAAGCCCTGTTAAATCTCTGTATTCTGCCTCAGGCCGACATTTGATGGCAAGTATGTGAGCATTTTGTTTTGGAACATTGCTGCCCCCATCAGATCACAGAGTGAATAACAGTTCGATAACCAACTAAAAGATACGGGGAAAATTCTCTTCCATTAAACAACGTTCCATTTCTGACGCTACTTTTTAACATAAACAGTGGATAGCTTGTGGATTAACTGAGAATTACAAAGAAACAAAAAAAAAAATCACAGTTATCACATATTGTTTACTATGACTGTGTTCTAATGAACTGTAGTATTTATCAATGACCAGATTTAAGTCGTTAGAAAACATTTGCTCGCCATGTGTAGCGTTGCACGCATTAAAGGTTAATTATCTGAAGTGTTGATCAGACGATTTTCAATGAGTAATATTTGTAGTTGTCAGAGAAAACATAATTCCCGAACTGTCGTGCGTCTAGCAACACTTAAACTTCTGCCAAGAATTACTGGCGTGCCCACAATTCTGTGCATATCTGAAATCTGATATCTTAAAAACACTTAATTGCAAGCCAACTCACATAGTGCAGGGACGACATCCAAAAGATTGCAAGTGGCTTCTGAAGTAATATAACGGAGAAAGATGAGTGAGTAGCATTTATGCATCAGAGAATAAGGGAAACATGTTAGGCCGAGTGATTTGGAGTTGGGTGTTGAAATCTTATAGCATGTTGAATCGAAAGATTGTTAATATAGAACTGAATTAAAACCATCAAATATTGATATTGCTGTTATTTGTTTTGTACATGCGTTATTTCTAACAGTTTAGTGCTTAACTAGGGCTTCAAATAACAGTGTAGATACAACCAAAAGCAAAAAAAAAAGAAAAAAGAAAGCAATTGTTTGTAAACTTGGATTTTCATCTTATGGCTGAAAAGCATTTCAATGTGGAAATGAGCACTTCACAAAAATATATGTAAATTACCAGCAAATATTGTAGCACATAGAACGCTCTTATAATGCAATTATTTAACGGGAGTTCAAGTGTAAACACATATCTGGAAGGCCATTAGAAGAAGAAGAAGAATCTCAAAATGCTACCTCTTTATTCAAGTCCTCCTGGTAGAGGAGCTGGAGAAGTATTGAATGAGCTGTCAACACAATTGATTTTGCTTATGTAAAGATGTATTGTTTGCTCGGAGAGAACATAGACTGGGAAAAGACTCACCATCATACTATGGTAGTTCAGTGTATCTAATTCAAACGAGGACCCCACCACTGCTCTATGCATATAATATCTTTGTTGTTAAGATATTTCTTTTGTTCACAGAAGAGGAACCATTCCATATACACACCTCTGAGTCTCACCTTCCATAATGTTCCCACTATTCTGAAATCACACAATACGAATGCTTCACCTTGATTCATTATAATGAATAAGGGCCATCTGTCGTATTAAAACGCTGCTATGGCGTTTGTAGTGTGATATTAACGAGCATATGTTTCTCCCCATGTTTACCTCGAGCAGCGCTGAGCTGCAATGAAAATGACGGAGATCCTATGGACAGAGACTCTCAGTACAACTCTGGCCAAAAGACAAAGCGCATGAGGACCTCCTTCAAGCACCATCAGCTGAGAACCATGAAGTCGTATTTCGCCATCAACCACAACCCCGATGCCAAGGACTTGAAACAACTGGCCCAGAAAACAGGTCTTACCAAGCGCGTTCTTCAGGTAAGGAGCTCTCTTCTTGGCTTTAATTTTAGAGCACTGAAGTGACGTGGTCGTGCTGATGGGAAATTTCATGTTAAGTATATTAGGAGAAAGTTTGTGATTAGAATGTAAGTTTTTGTAGACTTTCTTTTGATAGTAATGCTTGTGTTGCTCTGCTCATTATACTTGAATTAGATGGATTTCAGAGGAATGAGGTGAATTTTTAGGCAGGGGGTAATGTTTTTATAAACTTTATGTCTTTTGTTATCATATAAAATATACATATATTGTATACTAATAAAATAAATATTCTCTGTACTAACAAAAATAAAGTATAACATTTAAATCTGCCTTATTCAAAACTTTTAATGAAACCTTATCCAGCTGTGAGAACTCATTCAGATAAATCTGTCAATTAAATCTTTCAATTTCAAATTAATAACAAATATCCCATTAAAATGCATTCACAAATGCATTTTTGATTAGAAAGATCATCCAATTCCTCTGCATTCTTTGTCTAGTCAGTAAATGGTATTTATTAGCAAAAAATGATTAAATGAAGGTATAATTTAATTGAAGGGCGTATGAAAGGAATTGTTCCATTGCAAACCACATCTCACTTCAAGAACCAGCTGTTTAGTCAGCTATCACTGAAAGCAGGGAAGACAAAATAGGCTGCAATTGTGACAGAATCTTCTGGGGAACTAATGAAAAGGAGAAATGAAATAAACACGAAGAGTGTGGAGCAGAAACTCTGTCTAAACTCTCAAAGCCCTAATTACCATTGCCAGAAAACAAAGCAGTCATTTGCTTTGATGAATCCTCTTCCCTTCCTTGTTTCCCCATATTCCACTGCTTCCCCTAAACCCACCCCCACCCC
>JAOXYF010000022.1:1201783-1212623 GCA_028565775.1 Sternarchorhynchus goeldii
CCCCACCCGGTGGGCTGAACGTTAATGGGTGGAACGTTTATTGGGTTGTCTTGGAACTCAGGTCTGGTTCCAGAACGCCAGAGCTAAGTTTAGGAGGAACCTCTTGCGTCAGGAGAACAGCGGCGTGGACAAGACGTCGGACGGCTCAGCCCTGGCCGGCGGAACGCCATCGGGACCCGCCTCCGAGATCTCCAACACCTCCATGAGTCCATCCAGCACACCCACAACGCTGACAGACCTTACCAACCCCACCATGCCCACTGTCACCTCTGTACTGACCTCCGTGCCTGGCAGCTTGGACGTCCATGAGTGCCGGAGCCCCTCGCAGACCACCCTCACCAGCCTCTTCTGATGCTCATTTGCCCGTTGCCCCAGCGACCGTCACCTGACTCTTCAGCCAGGCAATCGCAGAGCTCGTGGGGATGCTGCAGACTGCCTATACCTGCCTCTTCTCAAGTCCAGCCATAGAAGAGACCATCTTGTCAGTTTCCATTTGTGTGCGTGTGTGTGTGTGTGTGTGTGTGTGTGTGTCAGTTTTAAGTTGTGGAACAACTGCCCACTGGTTGTCCCTACTCTGAGATCACATTCATAAATCGGTACTACAAGCACTATCCTAGCACTGATATCCAATCACAGGTATTGCTTGTAAAATGGTCCCTTGATACAGCTGTGATGTACAGCTGATTACTTGCACAGAACATCACGACTTCAGCAGTTACAGACGTCGTAACCATGGCAACTTTTCAATAAAATTACCAAGTCAAAATCTACGGTCACTCCAAGCCAGAGACAATAAAACAAACTTTTAAAGGACATAAAACAGGGGGACAAATAAAAACAAATTTGAACTGAGATAAAAAAATAAAAAAAAAGTTTTAGTTTAACCGTGAGCGTCTTTTAGAGTACTGCATAGAGGCAGGCCCGCCTCACCGAAGGATCTGTTGATGTTTTTTTCTTTTCTTTTTTTTGTCTTTGAAGGATTTTGGGGAGACTTGATTTGCATTTTTGCCCTTTTTTTTCCCAACTATGTTTACAGCACAAGGCTGGGGCGAGAAGTGCTCTCAGCTTATGGGAATTCATTCTCACTTCAAACTATTATTTATGTAACTGCACAGGGGTCAATGTGAGGAAACTGGATTATAATGTGAATAATTGTGAGATGAGAAGCATAAACAGCGAAGCCTGACTGTCACGTGCCTTATCCTGCAGTTTAGCCACAGAATACAAACCCCCGTTTGAATTTAAACCCACTGAAGTAAAATGCTTTGGTAGCTGTGCTGTCCCAAACATGAAGGTATGTGTTTTCTCTCTCTTTCTCTTTTTTGCCCTGTTTCCCTCATTCTGTCTCTCTCTGTCTCTTTCTCTTCTCTCTCTCTCTCACTCACACACATACATATAAAGAGAAAGAAGAGAAACACATATCAAACATTTACTTTCAACCGTTTACCTCACAATCCACTAGATGTAAAACTGCAACAGCTAAAACATGATTTCTTCAGTTTAACAGAAAGAATAAATGCACTGAAAAAGAACATCCTGGTGGTTATTTATACTAGACACCGCTCAGAACAGGACAACGTAAACCAGTAAATATGAACAAACCACAAACAAATTCCGATGTATGGAATGAAATGCTGTGTTGTTTCAGTTTTCTTAGGTCATTTCTTAGGTCATTTCTTTGTCGACCATTAAGATGTGACAGTGTTGGGAACAGGGTAAATGTTTCCATGGTTACTGAAAGGCTGCTTGTTCAAAATGCTGTACAGTTTTGACTGACTATTGAGATGTTTCATGCGCACTCCTCACAGTATCCCCTTTGATGTAAATCTTCAGTTCTGTAAAAAAAAATATAACAATGAATCATATTATCTGGTTGTTGTCATTATTGATCATTTAGAAAAAAAGTGGGGTGAAGCAACAAAAGGTATGAAAGCGATTTCTGAAAGGTGTGATGTAGAAAACTGTGCTCACATTTATTATTACTGTTACGATAATGCTAGTTATGACACTGTTGTTATTCCACTGTGATCAGTGTTTTCACATTAGGAGGGAATTACTTCGATGAAGATTTTAAAAAGGCATTTCAACATTTATTCTATGCTATTTCTACTTGTTGGAAGATCTTTGTGGATTATATGTACAGACTTCAGTTTTGCAAAATCTTGGAACCTATATTTATGTTGAAAAATGATTCATTTAGTAAATTGGTTCAATTCAGTTACCTCTTTATTTGCGTTTCTAAAGAGTTTAAAATATATTCTTGTCAATGCTGAAACATTTTATTTATTTCTCTTTATTTTTATGAGTCCACCTACATGAGCTTTAACAAACACAATTGAGGAGTTACTTTGTGTGGATATTTATGGAAGAGGGTAGAACTGATCTCACTGCATATTAACCACGAAATAATGTGGATGAAAACATCTACATGCAAATACCTGCTGTACATTTTGTCACTGGTTTTCATGCCATTAGGGTTTTTATATACTTGGTTAATTAAATGGTTAAAAAAATCATGCATAATATAATGACAGATTCTAAGTAAATATTTGAATTATTCATAATACACATTGTTGCAGTGTAAACAAAACTTTAGAGGACTAATATTGCAACATGTATGTTATTTTTTTAGGTGAAAGACAACTCATTTGAGCTTTCTTATTTGCTAGTTCTGCTTAAATTATTTTTAATTAAGCTCTTTGTATACAATTGAGATTTGAAATAAACTTAGTAAAGTAGGTTTTATGGAACACAACAACATGAACACAGACACAGCAGCATGTGTACTTGTCCCAGCTTTAAAGTAGAGATTTGGAGGTCACTGAAAGTTTATGAAATCACAAAACACAATTGACAGCTCCTAAACAGACAGTTATATATTTTATCCCTTTAAAATTTGGTATAAAAACAAACAAACAAAAAAAATGAATTCATCAAATTCATAGCTAGAGATTGCATAAGTCTGCATGTGTTGTTCAGCCTGCATAAATCCAAACAGAATGTGGTGCAAGGTCAGACACCCACGGTTGCTCACCCTGGCATTAGCAGATGTGGAACAGAGCACCACTCTCTGCCCGGGCTGAAGGTATTTGGCAACGTTCCCACGACGGTGTAATCAGAGTGAAGCCCTGCGCTGAGCAGCCTCCACCTCCACCCCTCCACCCTCGACTCCAGGTGAACTTAATCAGCGTGGCATGGGATAATTAAACACACAATATGAAAACAGATCCACTGCACCACTGTCTTCAGCCCTGCAACGTTAAGCGTGAGAGAACAGGCAGGTATCAATAATAAACCAATTTCATACGTGTTAAGCACTGATTTGAGAGCCAAGCTGTGGATCGTCAAAGAGCCACGCATGTTGTGAGAGACATGCTAGGGGTAAAGTCTTTTGTTCAATTACGTTTAGTAATCTCATGACAATTCACAACAAACCAGTCAGCTTAAGAGTTGGTTAAAAGATGTTGCACTGTGTGTGTGTGTGTGTGTGTGTGTGCGCGCACTGGTCCATACTTGACAATGTTTAAAAATAATATATGACACATAATTGCTCATCAAATAAGCACTCAGGATACGAGCCCTTCTTGGTACAACTGAAATAAACCCTGACAATTTCTATACAGGCTTGAAGCAATAACGGTAAACCAACTTAGAGTTTAATGACTCTTATGATGTCCTGCGTTCACCAAGGCAGACCTCTGTTTTCCCCAGAACTTAACAAAAAGTGTGTGTGTGTGTGTGTGTGTGTGTGTGGTTGGGGGGGGCTTCCAACACATGGACTCACAGCCAGCTGGCAAGACATTTTGTAAAAAAAAAAACCCAAAAAAAACCAAAGCAGGAGGTTCATTACTTCCACAAACATCCACCCCAGCACACACTTCTAAAGGAGGTTAGGTCAGCAGAAGAAGCTCCTGAAAGGGGGATCAAAGGGCAATGAATGACGAGTCATCCAGTCATCAGCTTGACCCAGGAAGCTCCACGCCTTCCCATTCTCACTGAGATCAATGTGCCTCTTGGAATGAACTACATTTCCCACTGTATGTTGAGCCCAGGCCCTCGTTCAGGTCATCGGCTTCCTCTGGCTGCTGCTGTAGGAGTGGGCCAGTGGAGTGGTTTGGCCCAGTGCCAACCACTCAGCCTCCTGAGGGCTGGCAAACTCGGGTAGTAATGGGCCTTGTGAAGGGTGCCAAAGCCAGCCAGCCACCATACAAGCCAGCGTGTTGGCCAAATGTACCATGCAATCCCACATAAAATCATGTGATGAAGGCTTTAATGGAGCGCGAGCCTGGCATTTAAAAACACACAGAGGCCTATATGGAAATACTGGGTCCAATAAAGTTTAACATGGAATATTATTACCTCATTTTGGGCCAAGCGAAGTCCGAATAGCATCTGAATGTTTAGCGTGTTTGCATTGACGGCCTGACATCTGGCAGCTTTTGAGGAGGATCCAATCCTACCGAACGCGAGCGAGGTTCGGTTCATAATAACCCTGAGAAGGTGCCGGGTGCCGAGACGCGAGTCCGACTGTTTGCTTTGCGGCTCGGCTGTTTTCTTTTGTGGTCCAACATTCACTGCGCAACAGAATGGAAGATTTGAAAGGCCCACCCAGCGCTCAAGTACTGCAGCCATTCGAGGTTTGGGCCTGTTCTAGAAGATTTACGGTATGAGTGTCCTAAAATAAGTGGGCTCGCCTTTAGGAAAAAATGGTGGAGAACCAAAAGAGTCAACTGCATCATTCAAATAAACAAAGGGGGAAAATAAAGTGCACCGTGCATCTGGGTTTTTAAATAGTGTATTCTAGTTCATTTTGAATTACATGTCCTACTACATTCAGAGACATGTCTGCAGGAGCTCAGCCAGGGCAGAGGTCATGTAATGACACCTGACATATTGTTTTTGTTTGTTGTTTTCGGTTTTGTTTTGTTTTTTTTACCAGGGACCTCTCAGCAGGAGTAACAGCCATCATAGGGCGTATCACATGAACTATTCTGCCACTCTTGCCGCATCTTGCTGTCTTAGCCCAGGGCAGAGGACGGCCGTAGCCCTCGGCTACGAAGATCTCAGCCTGTGGCAGAAGCAAAGAAAGGACCCTTTCCACTGGAATCTTTACTTCAGTCAAGCACCAAGTTGGCCTAGAACAGCGATAGTTTCAGCTCCTCTGTGGGAAGCTTAACAATTCATAACAAGAGCCGAATATATACGCAGCAAAGCGCACGTGCTGGAAGAGTCACGGCTGTGAGCGACTGTGGACGCGGAGTGGCGTTTTTAGCTCCTCTGTGTCGACACAGCTTGTCTGTGCCTGTAGCCTGAGCAGACGGCAGCTCGAGTGCGACTCTGGTTGGACTGGCGGAGACGGTGGGTCACTCTCCCGCTGCTGCTCACTCAGGCCGGCGCCACGAAGAGGCCTTTGATCTCCAGAGCACGTCACCACCTTACAACCTCACCCCAGTGCCCCTAGCATACTGACCCGTCGCCTTTCAATGACCCCCCTCTCGAGCCCCCCCCCTCTCGAGCCCAGCTGGTAGAAAGGCTCTGGCCCTGGCATCATTGACATCAGTGGCCAGGGGCTGCATCTCAAATGCTAAGATTGCGTCAGTTACACAGTTTTCATCACATATTTATCATGTAGCATTAATTGGTAAACACCCTGTGTGTAAACTGAGGCTACTGATACCCCCATTATATCCCATTAAATAAACATGCTGCAATCAATTATTGATCTTTCCGTAGGTTAATTAATTCAGCTTGCATTAGAAGAATTCATATGGCTTCTGAAAATAAAGGCTGTCATAGGACAACCTTCTGAACTCTAGAATTTGGCAAGCAGTGATGGTTGTGGACTGTATCTGATATATAAATTCATCACTTTTTCTAGATATCAGGAACCTATTTATAATCACACAAGTAATGGATAGACTTTACTCATTTTGGTTTGTATATGTACTGTTCTTATTTTGCTGCCCAGTGTCGGCCAGAAGAGGATGCCCCCCCCCCCCCAATCTTTTGAATCTTGTTTCCTCCCAAGGTTTCTTCCTCATGCTCTCAGGGAGTTTTTCCTTGCCAGTGTCACCCTTGGCTTGATCACTGGGTGCTTGGACTCATTTGTAAAGCTGCTTTGAGACAATGGTTGTTGTAAAAAGCGCTATATAAATAAATGTTGACTTTGACTTGATGGACACAGTACTGAACATCTAGTAATGAACACTTAGTATAGTATAGTTATAAAATCATAGTTATAAAACCATATTTATAAAACAGCAAAAAAACGTTGTCCGTTGTCATGAACGTCACATCTCAAAGGACATTTGGGTTGAAAGTTTACCCGTATTCACTGATAAACTCCAATATGGCTGTCCGGATCGTACATCGATCACTATCTTTCCTGCTCGCTGTGAAGTTTGTTCTTAATCTGGTTACACACGAGCGCGAAAAGCCACACGACTGAACGCGAGCCGCGGAGACGTTAGCATGGCCGCACGCGCTGAGGCCGCCCATATGCTAATCGCCCGCGCGTCCCATTGTGTCCAAGTGGACTTGAGTGTAACACATTATGAAAATGAGAACAGGCAAGGCTACGTTGTTCTCTTGGTCATTATGTGGCCGTTTAGCCGCACTTACGGACTCTTCTGGCCGACCCTCGGGTCCTCTTCTTCTCCGGGCTAGCCGCTAATTAGCATGAGTAGCTTGGACTCCAAGATGGCTCTGGCCACCGTAATCACATTCATTTAATGGTGTGGAGCCACGGTGGGATGAAATTAGCGCGATTAATTAGGTGCTGACGCATGATCAAAGGTTTTCAATTCAGAGCTGTCACATCAATAACGGATATCTCCTTCTTGACCACACAGGGATGGCCTAAAGTAGAACGAGCAGGATGCAGAGGGGAATTACTAACAATTATGACCAATTAGGTGCTACAATCTTCGATTTACCATCTTAATGTGGGACAATGGACATGAACGACCTGAAAATTAGGAGCTCCTTTGCTTCATACTTCAGTTTCCTATCTGTTGAACTAGTTATTTTTTCTTTTTAGTTATTTCTGGAACTATAGGACTATTTGAACATACATGAAACTTTTAGGAAGAAAAAGGTATTCGGATGCTTGATACAACAGTTAACTAGTCCAAGAAGAAGATTTGAAATCAAGTTTATAATGATATAAAATTGGACTGTATTTATGAGCCAATTTATGTTGACAGTCACAGGAGAAATGAAGCCAAAATACAACAATCCCTCATTAGGTGTGGTAATAGTGGAGGTTATTCTTTTAGTTTTTCTTGCACAATGTAAATTCTTGTAAAAATAAATAATCAACACCTATTATTAAACAGTAGAAAGACAAAACATGTGCTAAATAAGACGTAGTTCCTACACTTTCATTTTACCATTTTTGTGGTGCCACCAGAATAGATCTTAGAATGACATCACATATACCATGACATGACATTGAAACTAGCCCCACTCATCACATGGACTGCTGGGTCATCAGTGATAAGACTAAGTCAAGTTTCAGAGCCTGAGGGCTATACAGTGTGTGTGTGTGTGTGCATGTGTGTGTGTGTGTGTGTGTGTGTGTGTGTGTGTGTGTGTGTGTGTGTGTGTGTGTGTATTAGGCACTGCTGAGGCGAGAGTGGGGCTGAGGTTTCTGTTTAGCGCTTCTGTGCTAGCTGTCAGCAGAGAGGAAGGGTCTCTTCCCCCAGCGGCTGACAGGCCCTGTCTGCAGCCCGCAAGGAAGAGGGGGGGGGGAAAAAGCCCGGCAGACTGACACGCTGTTTATTCGCAAATGACACAGCTGGCTGCGGCTCTGTGTCGCCGGTGCGTTTTTGATGCGCTCTCCCTCCTCGAACGGTGCGTGTGATGTCTCCTTTGTAGGTGCTACAGGATGAGGGGAATAACTGAACAGTCACAGAGATGGCGGAACCGGCAGGATAGCAGGCATTACAAATGCCGTTACGGGCCTGAACGATGACAGCCTGGCGCAGAACTCGTCTGAGGCGGGCAGAGTGGGGAAGGTGCGTTCGAGGGGGGGGGGGGGGGGGATGCTGGTAGGGAAACGGTTAGAGAAGCGGAGCACCCTGAAAATGGGCCAATATTACAGGAAAGACAACCATTACGTGAGCCGGGCTGATACTTAACACGGAAGCACACAAACTCCGGCAGGAGACGTCGGGTCGTCTGTCTGCTGCACGTGAGGCAGAGCAATAAATAAAACAGAAGCAGAGAGCGTTGCACTTCTGCGCGCGCGGGACTGGAGCGAGACCCGTGCGGCTCCCGCAAAAGGTTAGCCCGCGTCCCGCAGCCATTCGTCTTGAGCGCCACATCGGCCGCCGCTTGATTCTCCAAACGAGCAGCGAGAAATCTGCCGACATCGGTACTTAATCAAGGGGCGCCTCGCCATTATAAATCAGTTGAACTACTGACACCTGAACTTTTTCCCAGGCGCGGTTTTAAAGGCCACGCGCTGCTGCTCTGCTATTAGGCCGGGCCTGATCCATGGCGTGTGTGTTCAGGTCAGGGGCTGGGCCGCGCGGATCTCGCCGCATATGTCTCCCGAGCAACCGCGGTGTCCAGACCATAATAAGACAAACCAAGTCAGTGAGAGCCAGGCGCTGCTCGTCAGGCCTTCGACTGCGTCTGAGAAATGGGTGGAAAACAACAGCAAAAGTACAATGAGCTGAAGAAAGAAAAACTAGTGGCGTCTGTGAAGTGTTTGCTCTGTCTGACCAGGCGGGGGACACAAAAACCAACACAAAAAACCCCCCAACAAATACATGACAGACAAAAAGGAAAACCAAACAATAAACAGAAATATATCAAAAATTGTTACATATCTTTTTGAATCTTTTTATCTTGTTAAAAGATTGTTGAAACTATTCAGAAATATCTCTCAGATTTAACACACGATTAACAATGTAAAACTCATCACCAGTAAGGATATATATTGATTTTCTCCATGATTCAAAAATAACACCCATTACCCACAGTATTAAGATAAAATGAAATCTGAAAGTGTGCAGAAAAAATAATTTAGCTATAAAAAAAATGGCTCCCAAGATGCAAAATTCCGCCGGTAGACAAGCTGGATATGAAGGCTGAGTGTAGTGTGCGTCACCTCTGTGTGTGTCCAAGTCAGCGAGGGAGTTCCTCCACCTCTCCGATTCACATGAGCCATCACATTCAGGCCCTTTGTACATCAATGACATCTTTATTCTTTTCTTCTTGTGCTCCTCACTCCCTGGCAGTGAGTACACTTGCCTTGTAAAGAAGCAGCTCCTGTTCCTCTTGCCATTGTGTGAGGC
Source organism: Sternarchorhynchus goeldii (assembly GCA_028565775.1). Classification (NCBI taxonomy): domain Eukaryota; kingdom Metazoa; phylum Chordata; class Actinopteri; order Gymnotiformes; family Apteronotidae; genus Sternarchorhynchus; species Sternarchorhynchus goeldii. Next base: position 1,211,089 of record JAOXYF010000022.1, read on the forward strand.
TGACAATAGCCCAGGACCTCCCAGCTCCGCAGCTGCAGTCTGTCTCTGAGCACACACACACACACACACACACACACACACACACACACACACGCGTGTACGCAAGCTCACACTCAAACCGCAACAACAGACATTCAGACATTTGTGCGCTCTCAAACACACGCACGCACACGTTAACACACATACTCGAGCTGGCACAACAGACATTCTCTCTCTCTCTCCCTCCCTTCCTCTCTCTCTCCCGCGCTCCCCTCTCTCTCACTTTCTCTCTCACTCCCCCCTTCTCTGTCATTCTCTCTCTCACCATGTCTCTCTCTCCCCCCCCTCCCTCACGTGTGCCGCCTCACACGCAAGTGCACGCACGCACGCACGCACGCACGCACGCCGGTAAGCCCCGTCTAGCGAAGCCCCCGCGGGCCCAAGCTTGAAAAAAAAAAAAAAAAAAAACTTCCAGGGCGATTCAGCTGTCAGTCATCTGTGAGCGGAGGGGCTCTGAGAGGGTTCAGGCAGGCCCGCGTGGGGCCCGCCAGGGGCCAGGCTGTGGCTCAGTGAGTGGCTCCATTGTTCCCGGAGCCCTCTTCACTGGGCCACTCTCGGGGTCTCTGGAAACCAGGCCATAGCAAATAAACAATATAGTCCCTGCTTGTTCTGAATGAGCCACGACGCACATGTTTATTGAGGTCAGACTTCTTTCTCTCCCCCTACTCGCGTCTCCCCTGTGAATTTAGCATCAGAATCACACCACGCAGAATGAGGAAGATTTTTTTCCCCTCCTATTCGGCGGGGGACTGATTTCAGCTGGAGAAGTGTGCTCCAAACATACCCCAGGTGTATCTTTTCACATTTAACAGATACTTCGGGTGGGAAACAAAAGTTTGACTTTTGCAAGGTTTTGTTGTGGTAAAATAAGCAAAACAGGCATGGGAAGAAGTGGGTCTGGCTGCACAGTCCTAAGTCCATTTATTCCTCGTTTTATAAATAAATAAAAAGACCTTGGCAGCCCCCAGTGCAGTATGTGTCTTCATTTATTCCAAACTGAATGGCAAACAAGACAATATTAAGTTGACTGTTTGGAGAGGTGGAATAATTTTGCTTTTTTTATGGCTGTGACACTCCTGGGTAGAATTACCATTTGTTTTTAATCACAGTAAAGGAGAGAGGAGGAGCCTAACAGAAACTCTGTCAACCGCATGTAATCTGTGGAATGCCAATCGGATGACACACTGTGGCCCACTGAGTGATTCTCTGGCAGTTAATGAATATGTAAACTCACAAAAGAGACTATAGATGATTAGGTTGATGCGCTGGCTCACCGTCTAGTCATCTGCACTCAGTGATGAGTGATCCCATGATCCTTTGCTGCACACAGGGCAGTACAGGAGTGAAGAAAATGCAAAAGGTTTGATTTTGAGGAAGGACAGCAAGAGGTAAAATGTCTTCAGTGGTGTAACGTAAAATTTTGGGGCTCCGCCACAAGAGGGAGGATGGAGAGACTTTTATTATTATTACTTCTTATTTACGACCCGCCCCCCCCC
>JAOXYF010000022.1:1212723-1231515 GCA_028565775.1 Sternarchorhynchus goeldii
CGAGCTAGATCTGGAATCGTCTCCCCTCCAACCCCATACCAGTAAAGGTCCTAGAGGTGACACGGTGGATCCCCTGGCTGTATTTGCAACCTAGTAAAATAGCTTTTGCGCACTTGAACCATCCTCTAGTGCAAAAATCTCAAGGCATTTCCAGAGTGAAAAAAATGCACACTTTTGTACCTCGCAACTTCTTGTTTGCGACACACCATCAAATAAATACTATAAAACAACACAGGGAAACTCCACACACTGTGGGATTTTCATCCGTTACTTGACCGAGCCAAGACTCCGGTTCTCTTTAGAAAGCTCTGAGAGTGGAGGGACACTGAGTAGTCATTCAGCATGAAGTCGAATCTAAAATGCACTGTGAAATCGTCAAAGCACAGAACGCATCTGTTGTCTCTTTTTAAAAAATTATCTAGCAATGACAATCCAATCCGCCTGGATGTTGTTTTTTTTTTTATTTGGGGGTACATTCAGGAAATGGTGGCCTAAATGTTGCATTTATTTATATGTTTATACATATTTATATATATAGACAGGCACGCGCACTCATATACAATTGCGTATACGGACGCTTTCGTGAACTTGTCGTCGCGACTTCAAAAGGAGCTTTGATCAAAAACGTGACACCCAGCGCTCGAATTCTCTTTATCGAGGCAGTTTACGACTTCTCTGTCTCTCCAGCTTCCCTGCCTGAACAACGACGTAGCAGACACCTGTCAGGAGCTTGTGTTTGTTTCCTGCAAGACATCCAACGCCCATGAACAGAATGGCACGACTCAAACTGCCCACGCAATCAAATCAAACCATAACCTAAATAGAGAAAATAACCCACGATTCCGGCCTTCTGTTTTATGTCGGCAAGACAATTTAACCCATCTCTCTATCAGAGATGATTACTTTGGCCCCAAAGATAAAAAAAAGAAGAATATTCAGGCAAAACAAATCAAAAGAATTGCACAGTAAGTGTTCATTTATTAATAGTTTATAAATTATTTATAAAATAACTTCAAAATATTAATTGAGAAAGCACAACCCAGCATCATGGAGAGAAGTGCGCATGGTACACTGTGCATCATAGAAACAACTTAATCTACCTCTGCAGCAGCAACGGATATGAAATATGAAAGTATTTATGGGCAGTGCACACATAGCCATGTTTATACTCCATTCTCGTTGACAGGGAGGAGAGAGCCATTTTGAGCGCCTTAAAAGCGCGAGTGTTTTATTACAGCGTACCAGCGGCGCAGGGTTCTTGCTGGTGCCGCAAATGGCTCCCCATGGGGTGGTACGCGCTGGCAACCCTTGCATTCTTAATTTCTGATTCATAATTCTTTTCGAAAAGCGTTTTCGGCCCGTTTTCCAGAGAAGCACTGTTCTAACGGTGATAAATTACTCTCATAAAAGAGTTTTTTTCCTTCTCGTCCTGTAACAACCACTGAATGAGAATGTTTGTAGCGGTGAGGCGAGAACGATCCCGGGAGATGTAATAAGACGTAGGCTAATCGTCCAAGAGGTAGGAGACTGTAGGGCGTGTGGAATGAACTCGAGGCGCGCTGGCTGCTACCTGGCAGAAGGCCTGAAGAAAGATTCCGTGAAGCAGCGCTTTTTTTCACACGACCATATGAATCAGTTGTGGTTTAATGTACTGACTTTGATAAAAGGAGAGTGAACGCGTGCGAGAGAGAGTTTGTGTGTGTGTGTGTGAAGCAGAATGCAATGCTTGAGAAGGCATAATACAAAATCACTCATTAAAGTCAATCGCACAGCATCTGTTTGCTGTCTGTAATGCATAGTCCATCCCAGCACATTCTTAGTCATGTCTTCCAGGTTTTTAAGATAAAGCATAATTTGATTACATGGCATGCAAACAAAGTCACTAGCATGTTCAATAAGAGTTCCTTGATTATGTTAAACATTTGAAATGATTCTTTTGTTAGCCAATTAAAGACCAAAGGAAATGCTAAATACGTAGCAATTAAAAAGCAACGTGGGGTGATTATACTGGACAAATTGGCTCGGAAGCCCAGATATGATTCCACGCTCATTCGGTGTGAAATTATTGTTGATTAGCCATTTACAGCATTGAGAGCACTGGCTCACTTCATAGACGTGAGACTTGATTTTATTTCCCATTTAATCAGCCAATCTAGAAATAGGTTGACATTTGCCAGCGTTAGGCTCTCCTATTAACATTGCATAGCCAAACCCTTGTGCATAAAACTTGATGATTCAATGGAGCTTTCTTTCATTTCTCACCGTTATCGATGGTAAAGGGGTGAGGGGATTGCATCCGATTTCCTACTTGAGGGAAAGGTAGTTATTTATTTATTTATTTTGCTGTTCAGTCTACCAAAGCACTTCGTGTTCGAGGAGATGGGTCTTTTTTTTTCCCCTCAAGAGAAAATAAAATGGGGCAGGTAGAAAGAGAGGAAGAAAAGGAAGAGGGTGAGTGGCAGGAGGGAGAGAGAGAGATGGAGGGAGAGAGAGATGGAGGGAGAAAGAGCGAGAGAGAGAGAGAGAGAGAGAGAGAGAGAGGCCTCGTCCCCCTGAGAGAATTAAGGGTCTTTGTGATGATGAAAGCAGAGCTCAGTGGCCCTGTGCCCAGGATCCTCGGGGAGAAGCGAGGGCTGTTCTCGAGGTAAATGGCTACTGGGCTCTGTGATGAAAGAGGACAAGTGTGGAAATGAAAATCAGAAGATCACTAAGGTGCCCGTGCATCCTTACCTTCTCCGTAAACTTTACGCCGTGACCCTACTGCCATGTTCATGGGGTAAAACAAACCAGATCTGCAGCAGCCAAGCTAGACCCTAACCCTTTCCCTTCATGAGTACGGCCACACACTAACCCTTTCCCTTCATGAGTATGGTATGATGCAGTCCCACACATCAGATATTGTAAATGCAGGAGCCACACTGTCCAAGATCGTCTTCCTTTGGCACTGAAGGTCAGATCAGAGTTAACTCCATATTCCTCCAACAACCTACCTGTTAATTCCAAGACAATATAATCATAGAAGCCTCATATAATTCCCTAACGACCAAAATTCCAGTGGCAACTAACAACTAAAGCATACATCGTTTTCAGAAAGCAAGAACACAAGAGGTAAGAGGAACAGTTCCAGCACAGACTCACATGGCCTTCACATTCTGTTCATATACTTTCTGTTCTCGTTCTATTCATGTTCTTCTCCACTTGATTACACCTGAGACACATAGTATTTAGCATGAAACGTTCAAACAAACCTCACCCACAAATCAGTGTTTAAACTATGCCACATCTACCCAGGTACTTTCTGAAATTTGCATCTTATAAAGCATCCAGAGACCTGCATCATCTCTCTCCACTCTGGCTAATATTGCAGTTTTATGTAAATAATTCGCCTCTGTAAGTGTAAATGCATGTCAGATAATTGCTCCCAGCGTCACTCACATCTCACAACAGCGTTCGGATCGCTGCTAAAGACGCGCCCGTATTGAAACGCTTCCTTGACTTCTGGTGTGTGTGATGTGTTCCGGTCTCAGGAGGAACCGTGGCAACAGTGCGCCGATCTGAGTGAAACATGCTGGAATCCTTTGGAGCGGTTCCCCATTCCATTGTAGCCCTTTCATGTATCTGTCGGTTTTTTTTCCTTCTTCCTACCCAGCGGCGGAGTCCTTTTCCCGGCCTGTCGCGTTAGAATGCGGGACTTCCACCTACCTGGCATGACGCCAACAGGGGTGGGGGGGGTGGGGGGCGGAGGAGGAGGAGGATTGAACTTTGGGTCGGCACCTCCGGGGAACTCCAGGCTGGGTTCTGCACAGGACCTTGATGTGAAGACCTGGGCCACAGAACCAACGCTGGGCTAATGATTACCACTGATATAACACACAGGCTAGATTTCAGATTTCAAGTTCAACCAAGGACTGTTACCAAGGGCCACTGAATTGTAAGTGATTTTAATGCATCACTTTTGCAGTTGTACCCAATTAGTGAAACGTTCATCACTAAAATCCTTTACTTTGAAGAGGTTACAGTTACTATATGTACTGGCATGTGGGCCGAATGGTTTCTCCTGCGATAACTTTTGTTTACCTGGTAACGTTATTATATAAAATTCTATTTTTACTTATTTGATCTGTCAGAACAAATAATCTGACAATGACAGAGACAATTTAACAGGTGCAGAAGTGTGTTTCAGCCACACACTCACGTGGGGTCTAAGGCCCAGATTCAACATCCGACTGATGAGGCACGAATCTATCGAATTTTGAAACATTTATGAAGCTGGCGGAACCTCCGCGTAAACGGCGCTTTCATGAGCAAATTCCCTCACACATTTTTGGATGGTCCAGCAAACAAGGCCAGATCTGTCATACACTTTGGAAAGATGAAACGCAGAAGGTCCCAATCACATTAACACTTGCAGACTTATTCATATTGAGAGTGATTTCGGGGGTCTAATCTCCACCGCTCAGATGTTCACAAGCTTATTAATACATGAAAGAAAGGGCCTAAAGTCTATAAATCTGACATGAGAGTTTAAAGGGCAGTACATAGATCTCCTTTCATCTGCTGTGGATGAGATGACCTCTCCCTAGTGGGATCCTTACTGCTGTTACTGTTGTGTTGAGTTGAAAGAACATCTATAGAGAAGGACCCCCCTGCTAGGCTGCAATTGAGTTGCCGGTGCTTCAGTCTATTTCTATAAGGACCGTTGTGGAAATGTTAATATTCTGGTTGGTTCGCATGTTTGAGCAAGTGTGTTTAAAATGCCTGATTGGTGTAGTGGAGTTTTACTGGTGAATCCTACAACATTTCTTGCATAAACCCCAAGCCCTTTTTCCATTAGTTTACATACAACCCTCAAACAACTCATAAGTTTACTCATAAAGAATATTCTGTTTTCAATAGAAATAATTAAATTATTATAAACTGCATCTGGATTTATGAATCAAACTATAGGAAAAGCTCTAATGCTGCCAATACTTACCAATAGTGCAATCAAGAGTTTAACAGCGTTAAATGGACGTGCATTATAAGAGCTGTGGGTTAAAGGGTACCTCACTGTGAAATAACAGAATAGTGAGCATGTACAACAGGCAGCATGTGATTACATAAACAGTCTAACAGTTGTGCAAATAAACAAGTGTAAATTGTGCAAATTAGGAATCCTTGGTACCAAACGAAAGGCAGACAGGAAGGAAGCGTGAGTAGGGAACATTTGCTCAGAAACCAGAGCGCTTTAAGGAAGAAATGCACGGATGACGATGGCCTTCGATCATGTCTGCGATGCAGGTTTTTTTTGCCATGTGGTTGCCAGGACGGGTAGGGGGGGTCAATGCAGATCCTCCCAGGTTCCCAAAGCCCTGAGCCAGATGAGTCAGTTACCCCGCAACCTGGCTGTGGAGAGGGCGAATGCGCAGGAAAAACCAGGCTGTGAGGGACTTTCTCGGTATTTCCAGAGTAAAAATGGGTCAGGATCAACTTAGAGGCATAGAGCTTCCTGAGATGAGCAGGAAGGACAGCTTCTGCCCAGCTTCCCTGACAATGGCGCAAAGGCTGCTGTGTCTGTTCGGCGTGCTCCAGATGATAGCCCCCAGATATTCGAATGACTCAACCATAATCTAAAGCCGTGCGGTTTATTTCCACTGGAAAGGCAGGCAGGTGGCAGTTCGTGGAAGACCTGCCTCCATTTCAGCTCCGTTTCGAGCGTGCGAGCAGGAGGTCGCCCTGACACCACACCACGACATGGACCTCCTCGCCCCTACAGACGGGTACGAGTCACGGCAGCCTCATCCGCAAACATCACGGCCGACGGGGCTCCGAGACAGTAGTCATTAGTGTATGGTGAGAGGCGGATAGAGGAAGGAAGAGAGCCCTTGGCATGCACCTGGGCTTGTAGGCATGGCTTCAGACAGGTGGAATTCCTCACTGTCTCCTATTCGTCAGGATTCATTGACAGGTAGCGGAGTGGGATGGGGGGGGGGGGGTGCAAGCTGGATCATATGTGCCACTTCTCTGAGATGGCAGCATGTCTGGATCCATGACCAGCATGGTGGTATATGTACAGGTGCAGTCCAGATGCTTTTGAACCTGGTTGGGGCACATCCTGACTAAATGATTTGCTAGGTAGGTAAATCCTTTGTAAAGTCAGTTTTAAGTCCCCACCTTTGTTCAGATAACATAATAATGTGTATTTATAACACATGGGGTCATTTACTCTTTTAAAAATGGCATCCATCTTACATTTTATCATAGCTCCCCCCTTCTGTGCTGCAGTTAGCATGACCTTTTGCGAAGTGTTCAGCCCATGTTATTAGTTTGGTGGTGTTTTCCTGGTTCTAGTATTCACTGTCCTTTTTTGTGTTGTTGGTCTGTCTCTCAATGGTCTAAGATCAGGATAACCCTATCTACCTTAATAAAGACTCTAAACCTCACTGTTAACAGAGCACCCCTCAAATGTTCTGACTGTCATTTCAAATTGGGACAAATTAATGTGCCATTGTGGTGTGGAATGACCACTGTCTCAGTGATGCTACAATAATCTCAACCCTAGCACTCTTAAAATCGTGGAAACGACCATAAAAAACTTGAAGGGTTCAGCAGAGCTGAATTGTTTAACCCTTTGGGGAACATCAGAACTAAGGCGAGAGGATAATGTCATTTCCGTCACTAGAAGAGGCCAACTCACGTATTTCCCAGTTGCTGGAAAGATTTAGAATATCACTGGTTCGGTTGTGAGCTGCTGTAACTGGATCTGCCCTTCCCTCATACATCATTCTTTGGTATTGACCAGCATCTGCCAAGTCTAAGAACAAAACCTCAACAGAATATTACAGCAGAAAATGCAACTTACTGCCAATTTCCTGTGAGGACCTTTGAGGTGTCAATATGAACAGGAAAGTTGTTTTGGATTCCTTACAACCAGCTTTTTCAGAGCCTGGAAACAAGACACTGAAGCAAATAAAAGCCAAACAGCTGCTGTTCACAATTTGTGTATAAACCAGTTTCACCCTTCTCCTCCAGTTTGGACCACATCTCTGTACGGAACTGCTGTCATTCCTTCCTCACTCACACATAGAGTCATTAGACTAGACAGAGTGTTGTTCATATTTTCCCACTGTTTATATCTACGTTCTATTATCTACAGGGTCCGGACTGCATGATTTTTTACAATAGGTTTGTATTGTTTTTTTAAAACTTTTTTTTTAAAAGTTTTTCATTGTTCTACTGTTAGTAAATGATGAAGCATCTGAATTGCAATGAAACAAGTCATCCTTTCTTGTACGTGGAGCGTCAAAACATGTACAGTGCTTGAATACTACATGTAACTCAAAACGTACAGTGCTTGACTAATTAGAGAGACTAATTGGGAAAGGAATCAAAAACGTTTTGGTGGCAACACTGCATTTAGTGCCGTCATTAGAATGCATAGGAACAGAACACAGAATAGAAAAAAATCAAGCTGACCTTCATTTATTTATTTATTTATTTATTTATTTATTTATTTAACTTTTGGGAATTAGATTTGCGATGTACTAATGGTTTCTACATACAGTACAGAAAGATCCTTGTGAGGACGTTTCATGAAAAAGTAGGCTACTTGAGGAGAGGCAAACAGCCTCTGTGCTCCTAAGTGCTCCTCACTGCTCCTCAGAGGAGACGACCAAGACCTGAGATGGACAGTAGAATACAGGGTTTTCCCATCTGCGTGATGACATACAAATGAACTATCATTCTGTTAAAGTTTCACCGCTGACACCTGTAGACAGACGAATCTCTCAGAGCAGACACGTTAAAACCCATCAGGAGCTCTGATTCCAAGTTTCAAACAGCTGAAACCAAACTCTCGTCGTATGAAGTCTAATTTTAGGAAGCTGTGCCGAAGTTAGTTTGCGCGCATTAGTAATTCATAGAAAAGCGGCAGTTCCTTCGTTCGCTCCCCTTCAGACAAGTCTGAAAGTGGGCCAAGCCAAGGTTACGGGTTACACATGCACGTCTTCCCCGCTGTAGCCTGAGACCAGCCTTCCTCTGCTCTCAGAGTCAAGGCATAAGCGATTGATGTTTTCATCTTGTGAGCTTTATTCTAAATGCATCAACACGGCAGCAGAGAGAGCGGCTTGCACTGCGAGCTATAAGTTGACCTGAAGGAGCTCTATCTGTGTTGACAGGCATGTTATATTCCCCTCCATACCCAGACCATGGCTGCTCTTGCCAAGTGGATGTGGGTAGGTCAGGGCTCGCTCTCCCTGTCTCTCTCCCTGTCTCTCTCTCTCCCACTCTCACTCTCTGTAGTGTGGGCTGGAGCAGATCTCCACTCTAGCATAAAAGTCATGGGCTTTGCTCACTGGCTGAGAGAGGGCGGGCGGCCTGAGGGCCTGGCTCTGCTGCTCTACGGCTGCCAAAACCTCCACACCCTCAGTGGGAGGATCGTACCTCCGAACCCGGTGAACACAGACACACACACACACACACACACACACACACACACGCAAGCGCACGCAGCCAAGATACTCTTCTGTCTGCACCCTTTGACACGCCCCCAGAATCCGTTGCTAAAAAAATGCTAATAGGCTCATAAAGGTTGGTCCTCCACAGCAAGGAGTCATGAGGGTAAAGTGACTCCTGAGAATCTGCTTTTTGATTGCCTTTTTCCCCTCTCACTGATGGAGCAGCTCTCATTCGATATTTACACTGTGAGACCTTTGCATTAATTTCAGACCAAACTTCCCGAAAAAAAAACAAAAAAAAAAACTTTCTGCTTCCTTACGTGACTCTGCATACATACGTACACACACAGTCAAATATGCTCTCTACCCATCACACACACACACACACACACACACACACACACACACACACACGCGCTCACATGCTGTGGGTTAAATTCTCACTACTTAATACACCATGAACAAAAAATGAAGTGAATAATACATATATATGTATATACATTTTTGCTCAGTCTTTTCCATCTTCACACCCACCCACAACCGGTGGGAAGGCCAATCTGGGGCTATTGTTGGCCTGCTGTTCTATCATCCCCGCTAACCTTGAGTCTTGGCTGCTAGCTGTAATCTGATAGGAGCCATAGGGGAGTTAGAGACTGCCTGCAGTGAATTATTAATGAACAGGAGTGGGTCTCTCTCCCTGTCTGCTCTCAAGGAAGCTGGGTGCTCCTAGCAGGCACAAGGGGTTTCACACACGCGCTACACATGTGTACACACACACACACACACACACACACACACACACACACACACACACACACACACCCATCAAGGTAAAGCAAATCAGCCACTGTGGGCCCATCTCGGCTTAGTTAACGAAATTGCGATCGATAACTGGATAACGGGATCCTACGCACCATCTCGGCAAAGCATTAAAACAGAATCAACACGCGAAGGTCTAATGCACATTCATTAAGATGAGCAACATCTCCTCTGTCTCCAGGGGTGAGATCCGTAGGCTTGCCGGATTGTGGTTATGAGAAAGATCGTGTGAAGTGAGTTATAAGTTATAATGAGAAGTAACGAGCCGGCGGAGGGCGAAACTTCTGCCACCAAACACACATTATATGGAATGAAGATGAATACGAAAGGCTATCAAGGGCTGCCCACCACGGCGCTCAGCTGAACAAGTGGATCAGTTCAAATTACACATTCCTTCAACAAAATAATGTTCAGATGTGGAGATTTATAAAAACACAAAAACTCCTTTTCCTCAAAACTAAAACGCACAGAATTTACTGGTGAGGGGTTTTAAAAAAATCAGACAAAAAGAATCACAGAGCCTGTGCAATAACGTTGATCATAAGACCACCCCCCCCCCCCGATGACTGAAAAGGTTTCTTCCACTTCTTACCCACTACAATGTGCTTTGGTGGCCTGCCATTCCTATGCAATGCCATCGCAACATTTAGCAAAGCTTAGCAATGTAGTAAACAGTAGATTCTCACACAGTGGTTTCACTGTGACTGATTTCCAGTGGCCTCGTGACGCTTTACTGGCGCTGAGCCTTCCTTGGTCTTCATGTTGAGAGACAACGGCACCAACACTCCAGATGCGAATGCCACATTTAGAATCAACTCTAACCCTTTTGTTAGCGATCTTGCCAATGATCTAACAGTGCAACAGCACACAGCTGACTAACAAACAACTGAACGGCCAACTATGTAATTGCATTCGTTCCCCTAAAACAACAGGTACACAGCAGGTACACAACCAGCATTAATAAAGAAGAGCTTGTGGAGAATGTTCCTAGCAACAGTTTCAAAGAATCTACAAAAGAGATGAAGCCCAATACAATAACTAACCACTCTGAAACACACTGCAATAGTACACGAATGTAAACAATCATATAACCTGTATGTACTGTTATTATATATCATTATTCAAATACCTGGAAAACCAAACGCCGATCTTTGACAATGGGAGCTGCTTTCGAAAGGAATACAATAGGTCTGTTTCATCCTCATCCTGCTCTGTTGAAGAATACGGTCAATTGTTGAGATGCCGACAGCATCGATATCTAGGAAATTCCCTGATCGTCAATAAGTCTCCTTTGTATCTTATGCAAGTAACTCCAAATGAATTTTTCTCCAGTGAAAAAGTGCACTGACTAAGCTATCAGTGCATTTTGTCAATTCCAAATACACAAATACAGCAAACACTCTCACAACAGTAAACGCTTTTCTTATTACTTGCACATCAGTCTCTGTCATTAATGGACTTTGTTGTTGTTGTTGTTGTTGTTGTTGCAAACCTGTAAACAAGCAATCGTTTGCTATCACAAAAATCACACGATAGAGTTTCATCAAGCAAATCACAACACCACGGCTGCCGATGCTAATTACCAATCCCAAAACACGTCCTCAAATTGGGCATGACTTGCAATTGCCTAACCGCTGCTTGCGAATCTAACTCTAAACCAATCAACAGTCCGCTACTGGTTGACAGCCAGTGTTATCCAGTCATATGGGACAATGTTCCATTCCATCACACATCTGTAGCGAGGAACTGGTTTAGGGCTTGTCCTTGTCTATAGAATGTCTACCTCCATTTTCCCCAATGGGGAATTATTTTCTGCCTGGAAAGTATATGATCACTGTTCCTATGACCAAATGCCACTTTTAGACACTAAGACTGAGACATGTAGGGCAATCGTAGCACCAGATTGCCTGGGCTGGATCAGGAGATGTTCCCCACGCTGTACTGCCAGGGAAAATATCCTTTAAGTTGATGAACACATGTGGTCCAATATGGGACAGGGAAAATCAATGTAAAGCAAATATCATACTGCAGGGTTTTTTTGTTTGTTTTATATTTCGTGTCTGTACCTGTATTACCCAGTATGCACCTGTATTACCCAGTATGCACCTGTATTGTGCCAAAAAGAAATGACTGTAATGTATTTTCTCATTCTTGTATTTTACTTTTTGGACAGTCTGTATGTGTGTGTACTGATGTTGTTTTTTTCTGTAATTGTAGTCATGGTGGATTACAGTAGGGGTTCTTGTAGCACTGTAAATCACAGTAAGAAACATCCATTGCACTTTACAACTGACCACAAGCTGTGATCTGCATGTCTGAGATACGTAGCTAGTGTTTTGTCAGTAAAGGGTTTGTGAATATTTGGATGTGTTTACTTTTAAACTACCGATTAAATATTTTACACAATTTTGCTGTGAAGATGAGAAGTTTTGCAATACGTGTTTTGCATGCTGTATTCGATTGTCCGATAATGTGGTTTCCGTTTTGACCAATGTGGATAAGTGCCTATAAATGTAACTGTGTGTAATATGTATATATAACAAACATGACTACTTAATTTCTATAATTACTATCAAACAAACTAAAGTACAGGTATGCGATGTAACAGTATTCAGTACAGCACTCTTTCACTTCCTCTTCCTTTTTCATCCAAAACAATGGACCCCTTGACCTGCCTATCCTGAGTTCTGACTGGTGTGTGAACAATTTGAATTCTTAGCAACGGTGTGTTAATTGGGTTCACACTGTGGTGAATTAATGATATTAAATACCAGTGCTTTCGAAATGATCATATGGTGCACACGAAGGGATTTGTGTGTCTATTTTTTCACAAAATAGTAAAGAAAATCTGGTTCGTGTGTGAAAACAGGGGAATAGTGTTTATGGTTTGGAAAGTGGGTTTGTCTATTGGTAGATGATGTCATGGTTTGGGATGTTGAGTTAATAGGTCCCGTTATGGTATGTAAGCAATTGAGAACAACTGTAATACTGTTAAGGCAAACAATATTCAACTCAATTCAATCGTTCTTGAATCTCTGAGGTCTTCACACATGGTATCAGTTGATTTCTTTCATTGTACAGATGTGGATAGTTGGTGGTGTTGGAGAGGGCAGTATGTGATTTGAAGAACTTTATTTCTTTTACATTTACATTTTTCTGCTTCTCTTAAAGAAGCTGTAAAAGGTTGGCAAGGTCTAGATATGACCACCTGGCTTCAGCCCGGTTTCATCAGGATCTCCACAGCAACCACAATTTCTCAAACTTATGTGTACATACACACAGTGTTGAAGATTTGATGTTCTTCATCTGCAACTCCCCTCCCCCTGTGCTCCCTGGGGGATGTTATGGCTGGTGGAAGTGTGTCAGAAAGAGGGGATGTAGTGTGAATGGTGGGAACTCCTGTGGTTTTAAATAGAGGAAATGCCCTGGGCTCAATTACTGTCTCCTAAAATCGGCAAGTTGGGTAATTGAAAGTGACACCAGCAAGCTGTGTGTATGTGTGTGTGTGTGTGTGTGTGTGTGTGTGTGTGTGAGACAGAGAGAGAGTGTGTATTTGTGCATGTGTGTGTGTGAGAGACAGAGAGAGAGTGTGTATTTGTGCATGTGTGTGTGTGAGAGACAGGGAGACAGTGTGTGTTTGTGCATGCGTGTGAGTGTATGAGTGTGTGTCTTTGCTGAGACAACAGATAACTTAGACATACTTGCAGGATGCTTGAGGGGTTTTTTTACACACTACAATTTAAATACTGCAAGAGCTGGGAATATCATTCTCCTAATGATTGCATAGACTCATATACATAGAAATAGGTGTTATCTATCTGGTAGCAGACATTGTTTGTGTGAGTTTGTTTTCATCCGCTGCAAAAGATTCATAATATAGTGCATTTCATGCTGTAGTATGGTAGACAGACAGCATTAAGGAGTTATATTTACTGAGCTATGATGCTTTATTTCTTGATTGTGTATATACCTTTGTGACTTCTGATATTTCATTTACTGAGGGGCCATGAAAGTGTGTGTGTGTGTGTGTGTGTGTGTGTGTGTGTGTGTGTGTGTGCGGGTTTGTCTGCACACAGGTGCCTGCTTGTGTCTTTATGTGCGTGAGTGTGTGTGTGCGCGCACGGGCCCGTGTCTCGGGTGTGTCTGACAGGCTGTGTGATGAGATAAGTCTAGCATGAGCTGGCCTCAGCTCAGCCACTGGACCTGTGTATATCCCCCCTGAGCTGCTCTGTTCCTTCTGAGTCCTATTACAATCCACTGACCTAAACCAAACCACTGACCAGCATACCAAACACCCCCTCACACCCACACACACACACACTACTTTCTCCAGATTCACCTTTTTGCTGGTTTGTGTATGTGTTTTGCAGTCTTGTGTACCGCTGACATGAACTATAGATGTGCTTGAAGCTGACCGATGACCCGGAAACCAACATCCCTTTCAAGTTTCTAACATGTAAAACCGCACATAGAGAGGTTGTCTCTGGCTATTGTAAGAAACATTGATTTCATAAACTACTGCAAAGCTCCGATATTTCCATTGTGTTGTACAGTAGAAAATGCTGCATCCACAACAAACGAAACAAAAGCACTGAACATTATATCTGTTTGCTCAGCAGATTAGAAAATAATACTTTCTTCAGGCAGGCTAAGCACAATGCTAGCATACGGTGGAGTCTTAATCACACATATGCTTAAACAAAAGGAACATATCAGGCAGAGAAATGAGGAAGACTGTAATTGGGTATTTATGCAGTTCAAACTCTGAACGCTCGCCGAATTAGTAATGAGTGGTTACACAGTAAGCTTCACAGCAGGCTAATAATCATGATATGAACTTGTGCTCCTTTGTGATTAGGGAGCTGCAAGTAAATATCTTGCTAAAATAGCTATTTATACTAAAATAAATAAATAAATAAATCAAAATTGATCGGTTTTGTAACCTAATGTTTTCTTTAGCGCAATACAATTCTCCCCAAACGACCCCCCCCCCCACCCCAATTTATCTTGTCATGATGCAGAGAATTAACAAAACGGTGTTCTCTCTCCTCCTACGTCAGGTGGATGTCTATTTTAATGATATTCATTTCTAAACGTGGTCAGCGTGGATATCGTACTGTGCTCATAGGCCTGATAAAGCGTGCGTGAGCCCTGTCGCGTCTACACGCGCTGTCACTCCATCTCAATTCCACTGTTTCGTCTAAAAAGGGTGCGGGTGGGGTTGAACTTTTGGGGTTGAAAAACGAGCTTGCACAATCATCACATTTGCTGCCACGCGAATGAGGCTTTTGTTCTCGCAATCTGCATTTTGCTTATCCATTCAAAACATTCGCGCCTCGTTCTTTAATGCATGTAGGACAATATCGGGCAACTAAAGATGGTCGTTGAAAAAAAGAAAAAAAAACCGCGATTTACTCATTTGACAGGTTGCCAGGTACTCAATTTGTCAGTGGCGGTATTCAGGCCATAAACTTGATATTTGTGCTTGTTCAACCGCGTGGAGCGGACAGTGTTTTTGAAAGTGTCAATCAAGTTTTCGTCATTTTGTTGCCTGCTGGCTTGTGTATAGGCTGTATTCCTAAAAACATGGATGGATATTATGTATGATACACTAGTCAACGATGATTTTCCTACCTGCAAAATACCTGTTTATCGTATTTTTGCATGCAAAATCCAAATATGCCTTCAGGATCAGCCATACTTTTTGGTCCAGTATACACACGTGTCAATATGTGTAGTATGGAAAAAGACGTTGATACCCTCTATGTTGGCAGACTGCTACTGAGCTCGCAAAACGGACGTTCCTGAGGCCAGTTACTGGTACAAATCATAAACTGTGCATAAACTGTACAGAAATACTTCAGTAGACGTTTTAAGTGTAATATCAGCCTTATTTATGAATAGTAATACATAATTAATGTAAAATTTAATTGCTATGTAATTTAAAACCATGCATTTTGCCTAAAAAAGTCTAAAAATAGATTCGAATTCAGCATAAAAGTACTATAGTGTCCACCAATTTTAGTTTAGGAAGAAAAAAAGGGAAAAATCTTGTCCAAAATTTTGTTGATTTGTACACGATCGTTGAAAACGTCCAATAATCGTGTTTAGCGCGTGCGCGCGCCTGTATCTCCTGCGTCCCTCCGGATGTTTGGTGTTGTGGGAAGCGCTCGTGTCATGAGTGAAAACAGTCAACCCAAGGGTTATCCTCGCTCGATCAGTTTAACCTTTTAAATCAACCCCCCAATTTAGCAAATTAAGGCTTCAGCCAAACTGCGTCTGTGAAAATGTATTCACTAGTAATGTGCCAGAGCCGTTTAGGGCTTCAATTTAATCATCTCCTTAATTTTCAAAGCTAAGAGGGCAATTATTCCACGGTATTTAAGGGTGGCGGTTAAAGCAATGGGTAATTTTGCTATCACTCTCTGTCTCTGTCAATTGTGCGCTAATAGGCCACAGAAAAATATTGTAATTACGTTTGAAATTGGCATCATAGTGTTAGGCTCTGTGTCGGTCTGTTTGCATTTTGTTCCTGTGCAGCCTGAAGTGGATAACACATCTCTCTGTTATCACGATAATAAGGAGGAGTGCAGAATTGTTAAACGACACTGAATTCTTATGAAAGGTATAAATACATGTTTGTGAGAGTAGGAGGTGTATTTCTTGCTATTTGTATACCGAATTTCCCGAGGATATGAGGAAATCACCAATACGTTGACAATGTGGATATATTTCACATGTTTCCATGAAGAAAATATATATATATTTAAAAAGAAAGCACCCTTATTTTAATTTAATTCAATCCCATTTATTTTGGGCTCAGCCCATTTTGCCCAGGAATGTGAATGTGTGTGTACGTTGTGTGTACACATATGTTTCAGACAGAGGTCCTTCATCAGCTACCATTATTTTTATTTATTTATTTATTTATTTATTAAATAGTGAAGTAAACAAAATTTCCAGAGAAACAGGATGTTTCCTTGAATCTTTGATTTAAAAAAACAGGTCCTTCACCAGCTGTGCATATATGTGTATATGAATATATGTGTATATATATATGTGTGTATATAAATATATGTGTGTATAAATATATGTGTATATGGGTGTAGGGTGAGTATGTCACATCTCAAGCAGTCCTGCTCTAATGAGCACTGATAGGCAGTGAGTGAGGAAGGGGGCAGGGCCAATGCTAATCTGGGTCATTGCATATGCAAATCCACAGCTGGGCTCCCTCCCTTTCAGTGGCACAGACACACAGGTTGGCCTGTCGGTGTGTCATTTAGCATTAACTCCAACGTGCCACCCAGGTGCCTGTGGCATCACCCTCACACCCCACACTCTACCCGCTGTGCCACTGGAAAACAGCAAACGTGCCGGCAGCATCCGATCCGTCCCCCCGATTGCAGCCACGCCCAGACACATCTGTGGGCAGCCACATGGTCTGAGTCACTTCACCCAGGTTAGGGAGGGGCTTCTGTGGTCAGGGAGGGTTTTTTGTTCTAATCAGGGAGGGGCTTATGTGGTCAGGGAGGGGCTTCTGTGGTCAAGGATATCTATTGTTAGTCACTCTGGTCAAGATCGTCTTAATAAATGCTGTAAACACAAATGCAAATCACTCTTGACTGGAAGGTGACTTGTCCAAGGCAAGTTCAGAACTGTTAAATCTGTTGTCATGTCCAGGGCTTGAAGGACCATGAGCAAAAGTTGTAGCTGTAAAAGAAAAAAGACAAAAGGGTGAATCACGATTTTGGAGTCATTTTGTTTGTGCCTTGTGTCTCTCACCTGTTTTCTGCTGGTTACAAAAGAAGTATTATGGGAGTGTTTATACTTGTCAGCTTTGGTTTGTGTGAATGCTCTGTTAGTGTGGCTCTTTAGAGTAAGAGCCAACGCGTTGTTTCACTCGCTTTCGAACTCTGGTGTCCACGGGGCCCGAGCGGGTGGGGCTTGGTCCTTTTCTGGACAAATTCTGATGCGGTTTGCTTGAAGTATGACCTCAACACAAAGCAAACGCATCTAAACAAACCATACACAGGACGTGATGTTACAAACTGTGGCAATAAACACAATGCAAGAGTATTGAGCATGGACGAGTATGCATGAGTATGTACGAGTATGTGTGAGTATGTACGTGAGTATGGTGCTGTTTTTCCTACTCGATCCACTTTACCACCTCTTACTGTGTCAAAATACCACCAGCTGTACACAGCCCTGATAAGTACATTTAGCCCAGCATAACGTCCTGCTCTGACATCATACCTGTGTCATATGTCATATTTTTGGTACTTATTTTGGTTTGTACATTTTTTTAGTGTGAATGCTAAGAAAATTAGGACTAAATGTAACAACCTATCATTTACTTGTTTGATCTGCACCAAGGGAACCGAACTGCAAGTATAAACTCTATGACTCAGAAACTTGTGTGCATGTGAGTGAGCAAGAGAGAAAGAGAGTGAGGAAGAGAGAGAGAATGTGTGTTTGAAAGAGGGGTGGGGTAAGTATGTGTATATGGGTGGTGGGGTAAGTATGTGTGTATGGGTGGTGGAGTAAGTATGTGTATAAGGGTGGTGGGGGTAAGTATGTGTGTATGGGTGGTGGGGGTAAGTATGTGTGTATGTTGTCAGCTTTGATACACCCCTGTAGCAGGAGGCACGGGGGGAGTGGGGAGGGGAGACAGATGGACGATCTCTCAGTAACTCACCACTGACCTTTCCCTCTGATAACACATTACAAGAGTACAACCCCACAGTGTTCTGTCTCTCTCTCTCTCTATCGCTCTCTCTCTTTCTTTATCTCTCTTTCTCTCTCCCACTAACACTCTCACACATACACACAACGATCTGGCATGATTGATGCTGACCTTTGCTCACAACTCCAGCGCGTGTGCGCTAATGTGTGCGAGCACGCGTGTGTGTATCAGTGTGTGTGTGTGTGCCTTGCTCTCTCCGGGTGAGCGATGTCTCCCCGCTCTGTCATGTAACCGACACTCTTGTCATGTAGCCGTGTACGAGGCCCCACCATGTTTTGAGAGACTTTTATGGGCTTTGGGAGCGATTTCCATACAAAATATCAGCCACTGTCTCACTTACGGTTGTATGGGCCCCGGCGTGATTTTAGGGGACAAGGCGGTTTGGCTGTGGGTGAAAAGGTGACACACCGAGATACAAGTACAACTGTCTGTGTTTCCATGTTCAGGAAGTGAGAAGTGCCAGACAGACCAAGGCATGTTTGAAGAGTGAAAGAGACGCTCAGACAGCACTGAAAAAAAGACTGTGGAGGTAGTTAGCGGTTGAGCTGAAGAAGGGAGAGATAGAGAGAGCGAGAGAGAGACAGAGAGGCAGAGAGAGAAGGAGAGAGGGCGTGTGTGTCAGTGTCAGGCTCTTGATCTGTCTCTCTGCTCTACTCCTCTTTAATAACTTGTCAAATCAATAGCTCTCCATCTGCTGCCCATCACTGCTCTGCTCTGCTGAATGTGTGTGTGTGTGTGTGTGTGTGTGTGTGTGTGTGTGTGTGTGTGTGTGTGTGTGTGTGTGTGTGTGTG
>JAOXYF010000022.1:1253237-1269660 GCA_028565775.1 Sternarchorhynchus goeldii
CCCACCGACCCCAACGTTACGTTGCAGGGCCTCAATCCTCGACACCCCCCCCCCCCCCCACACACACACACACACACACACACACTCCCCCCACTTACTGGTTCTGCCGCAAGACACACTGCGACTGATAATCGTTTGCAGGAGTTTTCGTGAGCTGTCAAAGTTCATCTAGGAGCCTGGCTGGTTTGAGCAAGAGCTGAACAGTAGGATATCGATTCCTGTCGACTTGCACACGCACAAACCAAGAATTCATGAAGCAGTTCGCCAGAGCTCAGAGCTGCCAAAGACAGCAATCATCAGTCCACACTATTAGCATAGAGTTAGCCATATCCCACCCCCCCAACTGGACACCACGGTTCACATATAAAGACCCATCTGTAGTGGTCCGAGCCCGCATCGGGGGGCAGTGTAGGACCCTCTACATACCCCACCCGGGGGAGACCTTGGTGGTTTTGGGGGGTTAGCACAGGGGGGCGTGGCACTGGCTCGTCTGGCCCTTGGCTGGTTGCGTTCGGGCCCGGTTTCCCCCCTCTGCTCCTGGTTGCCATCTGTCACGGCGCCGGTGTGAGCTGGGGTGTCACGAGCGATGCTGGCTAGGCTAGCTGCGTGCATGGCAGCTGGAGTCATCGCACGGCGTGTATTGGCAGGGGAGTACATTGATTTTCTGTCAGCATGTTTTTACGTCTTCTAAAACAGGCCGTGTTCGCACCTGAGCATGTGGGTCCTGGTGTATTGTGATTATCTATCAGAATATGCTGGCCGAGGTGGATTCGTAGAGGAGATCAGTTGTGATTATAAGGATGGTGTTGCATGGGGAGGAGATTTCAAAGCCCCTGGGACCTAATTAAGAAGAATTTAAAAAGGCATCCACAATGCTGTTATGTATTGATTTATATTAACAACCTCTGACTGGTTTCAGTAATACACCAGGCCATGTTTAACTATGACCCTTTAGTGTTAAATTATAAATGCAGTAGACAAACCAAAATAAAAATGTTAATAATTACATTTAATAATAACTATATTTTTTATTTAATAACACTGTTATTGTTTAAAAATAGAGTTCAGAGAGTCTTTGAGATGAACTAAACAATAATTAGACTAGAAAGTTCAAAGTAACTCATATACCCTCTGAGAACATTTAGTATTGAGACACTTTTTAGATGGGGGGGGGGTGTGCAGATCACATCTTTGCATTTCAAGAAGCAGCTGAAATTCTCCCATGGCTTTCACTAATGTAGACTAAAATTCTAACAGCTAAAATTCTCCCTTGACTTTCTCAAGTTTAGACTGTCCACTCAAATGACAGTTACTCTTAATTAAACCTTGTTTGCAGCCACAGTCCAGGCATAGCAAGGCTAGAAGTTGAAATGAGAAACTATGCAATATCTTTACCGTATGCATCGACCAATCATTTAAATCAGCATTTGCCTCAGTACGTTTGAGTCCCAACAAAAGATCTATTATCCCCATCTATCACTGACATCTTGAACTGACAGAAGAAGCACAGGGGAATGGACACAGAGGCAGGGTAAGACCAGTAACACTAAAGAAATGAAATATGGCATGTTAGGCTTTGTTAAAGACTAAAATATAGTTGAAAATCAGAGACAGCTTTGCCTTGGTGTGTGCATGTGTGTGTGTGTGTGTGAGTGTGTGTGTACATGTGTGTGTGTGTGATGGACTACAGTTCCACGGTCTGGAAGAGAAGCCTATCCCAGTCCCAGCTGATCTGGTTCATTTGTCACACCCTGCTGCCCAGGCATAGGGTCCTTCTACTCCCCTGGTTATAGCTGGCACAGGCCACTGAAACACTGCATTATGAATATGGAACAGAAGACCCACTCTGGGGACGGGCCTGAGATTCTAGCAGAGAGAGGGAAAGATAAGGAACCAGACAGTGACAAGGACAGATGGATGCACTTCGGATAAAGATCATGTTATCATGTTTGATTAATTCAAAATGATCTTCCTCCAGAACCGTAACTGTCTGAGGTCGACTTAATTTCACGTGAGACACAGGTACACACGACGAGGAAGTCTGTTTTCCATCTGACATTCGTTGAGA
Organism: Sternarchorhynchus goeldii; assembly: GCA_028565775.1. Classification (NCBI taxonomy): domain Eukaryota; kingdom Metazoa; phylum Chordata; class Actinopteri; order Gymnotiformes; family Apteronotidae; genus Sternarchorhynchus; species Sternarchorhynchus goeldii. The sequence continues at coordinate 1,255,306 of JAOXYF010000022.1, forward strand.
GAGCAGCAGTGCGATCTTGCATCGTTTGCTGTAAAATAAAAAATCCCATTTGCCCTTTGTCAGCACAAAACACTTGGATATGAAGCTTTCACTCCTGAGTAAGCAGCAAATCTCCAGTGCAGCCCCCTGAGACGAAGGAGACGTTCGGGAGGTCTCTTCCCCTCTCCTCTGGCTCATCAGCACCCCAGCTATGCTAGCACCACTCCACATTTCATCAATTATTCAAATCCAACATGGGGAGGACAGAGAGAGAGAGAGAGAGAGAGAGAGAGAGAGAGAGAGAGAGAGAGAGAAAATGAAAGAGAAGCAGATGTGTTTATGAAACTCTGACACAAAATAACACACCAAGAGGCAGTTTTTTGATAAGTATGAATTGTAATAACCTTATTGTGAATATGTAGGATTAGGGATTTCATGAAAGACCTGGAATTTAAACTAGGAAGCATAAATCTAATGCATCTGTTTATTTAAATAATGAAATTATAAATATGCACTATATAGCCAAACTATGTGGACACTCCACTTAATTATTGAATTCAGGTATTTCAACCACACCCATTGCTAAAGGGTGTAAAAATTAATACAGCATATTGTCTCTTTAGACAAATATTGGCAGTAGAATGAGTCATACTAATTGGCTCAGGGATTTTTAACATGCCTATATCACCGGATTCCACCAATGCCACATGTCAGCTAGTGATTTTTTTTTTCACTGCTAGATCTGCCATGGTCAGTCGAAAAGGACTAGTATTATGAAATGGAAGCATATCAGAGCAATAAGATCTCATCCATGAAGCAGCAGGTCACACAAACCCACAGAGGGTACAGGGTGCAGAAACGTCACTTGCTACAGAGATATACGGGCATTTTTTTCAGGGTTTGGAGTAGACCTTTTAAATCTGATGAAGTTAAAGCTAGAGCATATTAGACACTCATATGCCTTCAACTTTGTGGCAAAAGTTTGAGGATGCTGTTTTAGCACAACCATGGTCCAGGCACAAAACCTTGGTTTGATGAGTTTGGTGTGGAGGAACTCCGGCAGCCTGAACAGAACCCTGAACTCACTGCATCTGAACACCTTTGGGATGAACTGGTACGTCGATAGCAAGCCAGACCTTGTTATCCAACACCAGTGCCTCAAAATGCTCTTTTGACTGAATGAGCACCAAATTCCAAATGTTTGTGGAATGTCTTCCTGGAAAGGTGGAGGTTGTGAGGGGGGTCCAGAGGGCGTGGGGGCAACTTCAAATTAATGCCCATGGTTTAGGAATTCCCTGTCCACATATAAGTGTGACATTCAGGTGTTGGAACACTTTTGTCCTTACAATATAACAGTAATGGCTGTTCTTCTTCATCAGCCCATTTTAGCGTTTCTGTGTCCGCTGCTTTGTGTCAGTGCAAGAATATGCAAGAATTATAACTGATGCTTTACACGTCCTTCTGATTTAACCAGAAAGATGTTCATGGTCTCCTCGTAGTTTCAGTACAGCTTCAGTGTATTCCTTCTTCCCTGTGTCAGAGACATGTGGAGCTAATAAGATGATTTTGGCTCATCAACCAGTACCACAGTGGAGCAAAATCAAACCACAAACCGCCTGTATGAAATAGACAGATTCAATATCACACACAAAAACCTATCACACCGAAAACCTATTAGAATATGCCACGGAAACTTTTATGTGCAAGCTACAGTCACAATACCTTCTCAACTTTCTGTGTCCATGCGGTACACGCTATTTGTTGTCCTGTCATTATAAAAAATAACTGTAAAACTGTGACAATTAAGCTACTACAGACGTAGCCAAGGGTGTCCCACGTGTATAATGAGGAGAACAGCAACAGAGTTTTAGCAGAAGTTGACACGGTATGCAGAATTGTCTAATTATCTTCGTTACTCCGCTGGCGTCTGGCCCGCGCCAGGTGTGTGATGAGTGGTTAATAGGGTCCGTTAGCGCGATTCGGGGGTACAGGTCACGGGGGTGATGGAAACGGGGAGATCAGCACCGAAAACGTGAACCCATGTTCTGCGTAATTGCGCAGTTTGTCGGGACAAAAGTGTCAGCGATTGCAAAGGTAATTGGCTCTTCTTTATCACTGATCTGCTAAGTCCGTTCGTTTGGGCGACATACATAGAGGACATTTCATACGTAAGGCCAATGAATGCGATTTGATAAGGGTGGGGGAGGGTGGTTAAGGACGGACTGGAGATCTTCCCAATCCGGCTACACATTCACATACACCGGTTACAAGAACCCATGCGCACCGCTGTCAAGTAAGTGAAAGAAAATTAGGCGCCATATATTACATCAGTGATTACTAAATACGTACGTTGATTATGTCGGACGTTTGCTGACGTTTGTTAAAGATTTAAAAAACTGCAGATCTGTCCCGTGTCTCTAAGGTAGCAGTACGTATATTTGATGACATCACACTTACCTTACACCAATCATACAGACTGTTTTGAAGGATCTGAACAGGTCTGCTAGATTTATGCTAATCCTACATAAATCCCGCTATGCCGGTAACTTGGTGAATTGCTATCCTGGTAGCTTTGTGTGGTGCCTGATTTATGTCTACTACTACCGTTTGGTACACATTTGATACTTTTGAATACTTTTGGTTTTAACCCAAATTGCAACAGGTGGTCGCTCTTGTATTTGGAATCAAAGCACAGCTCGATAACAATGTTCAAGGAGACATGGGAAAAGTCTAATAAATGCGTGTTGGTAAACATACGGCACACAGAGCAGAAATGTGTCGTATGCCGGGGTTTCAAGATCCGGCCTCTGTGTTTTGTAATGTGTTCCGGGAGTCCATGGAAATCCACTTACTAATATTTGCTATGTGGCAAGAAGAGTGATAACAATGTTGTTCTTTAAAGGAAGTTGGACATGGAGGAGGAGCTAACGTGCATCACGACACTGAGCATTAGGCAGACAAATGCGAATGCAAAGGTGATTGACAACATGAGAGTAAACTGGTTTCTTTCCAAAATAACGTATATAAAGAGTATTACGAAGATTAGGTCCAGGTCCTCCTGAAGAAGAACGTTTTTAACAAGATGTATCCTTTTATTGTAGCAATAATGATAACAGAAATTTTACATTACAGAAAACAAAATGTGTTTATTGGAGTGCAGATCCCAGAAACCCAGCTGGAAATTCAAATAGCAGATTCCATTTGCATATATAACATGAGCCTTTGGTTCATTTCCATAGTCAAACTTGTACTGCCCAAAAGCAAGGTCCGCCTGTTTAACATATCTCTGTACCCAGTGACAGAAATGATGCAATGCTATTAAACTGCATGTCTTGCAGCTTCTGTTACAGGTGAAAATAAGATCATTTCAGTAGCTAAGCATATAAATGACTTTTTTTACTTTTTTAAAGTTGTTCTTAATAACGGTGGAACACTATTCAACCAATTAAAACAATATATATTGCAATATATATATATATATATATTAATGATTAGCAGAGAATGAAGATTATTGTGTTTAGATCTGCAATACACGACTCATACTAGACATACACTAACCTTAAACAAAACAGAAGTTTCCAGTATGCAGTAACGGCCAAACGAACGCACGGGAAACGGTGAATATCACGAGAGTGTCTATCCAAAGCCCTTTCTGAAAATGTGTGTTTTTTTTTATCTTTCTAGTCATCTCATGTGGCGGAGAGCTAAGTGGGTCTCTTCTGTACACTGCGACCCACTGGTTCAGAAGCAAGTTTAGATGAACATAGTGAATTAATAATCTAGTCTCTATACTTCCTGAATCGCAATCCTAGTAGAGTTAAAATTCGCGGTGTATGACATGTACATTCTGGACAGTAAATTATAAATCAACAGCGACCTCTACTGGAAATTCTGATCAGATCCGCTTGTTTCGTGTTACCTAAACACAATTCTTTCCACCACAATCACAGTTCAAACGGACATTGCTTCAACATGTTCGTAAACAGAACAATTTTTGACGCTTAACAAATATCAATAATAATATAATATTATTTCTTACTAGCTTAACCTATTGGGAGAAACTCCGCCTGTAAACCCCGCCTTTTTTGTGTATGACACGCCAAATACCCTTTGATCTTCCTGAGAGCAAATTCTTTTTATGTCATAGCATATATATGAGTGTCCAGTGTTGTTTGCATCTTATCTTAAATATCCTGTATTGAGGAACGCAACGATCAGCATGTAAGTAAACTAGACTGGTGAATAAAACCTAAATAATTAAAACCAAATAGTGATAAAGATTTTGATAGCTTGACAGAACCACAGAAAAACTGAAGGAAAAAATCGATGGATTTTAAAGGTGGAATTATCTGCATATTAAACAAACACTGGCACCGTATTTTTTCATATTTATCCTAAACTGTAATTTAAATATCAGCAGGTTGTACTCCTGGTAAGGACAAAGATTGTTGTGTTCGGAAACTAAATGATTTTGGATTGATACAACTGTATGAGTCCATGAGTTTTTGGAAGCTACACAGTTTTGCTGTCTCTTTTATTACATCTACACCTTTATGGCACAGTGCACTTACTCCCTGTAAAATTATGATTAAAATGTATATATTGTACGTGGAAGTTATAGCATGCGCAAATTGTGCTGCTTTGCAACTCACCATTTAACTGAGATGTTTGTTTAGAAACTTTTGTCAAGTCCTTATGCTCTTAACTGGATGTATAATTAACAGCTTTTTACTATTTCCCTTTTTAGATTATAATATGCCGTACAGACCTTCTGTCTTGCAGTACACTTTTATTGCTATCGTTTTCATTGGAGGTGCCATCACTCTGTGGATCGCCTTGCGTTTCCAGTATTCTGAGAAATACAATGAAACAGTTCTTTCAGAGCCTGACAAGCCCATCCTCTTATTGTGGTTTTGGCCACAAAACTACAGGTTCAACCTGTCTGACTGCAAACTTTTGTACGACATTGACGGCTGTTTCTTGACGGATAATAGATCTTTGTACGACATGGCCGATGCGGTGCTCATTTTTCACAGGGCCATCGAAAGCAACTTGTCCAACCTCCCTCCCTCTCCCCGCCCTCCTTTTCAGCAATGGATTTGGTTCCACGTCGAATCTCCGACAAACACTAAGAAGACACCCGGCCTGGAGAACCTCTTCAATCTTACTCTTAGCTACAGGCGCGATGCCGACATTGTCGTTCGCAACCACCTGACGATCAGAAAAAAGCCGATCAACCACATTGTGATTCCCAAAAAAGACAAGTTGGTGTGTTGGATTGTGAGCAATACCAACCCAGAAACAGGCACGTCGGTCAGGACCAAGTATTTCAATGAGCTCCAACAGTATATTAATGTGCATGTATTCGGAAAGGCCGTCGGTGAGTTCTTGGAATACGAGAAGTATTACTCAATCATAGCCAGCTGCAAATTCTACCTGTCGTTTGAAAACTCCATCCACAAAGACTACATCACTGAGAAGCTGAATGCTCCGCTCGCAGTCGGAACGATTCCTGTAGTTTTGGGGCCCCCGAGAGAAAATTATGAAATGTTTGTTCCAGGCAGTTCCTTCATTCACTTTAGTGACTTTTCAAGTACAAGGTTACTGGCCCAATATTTAATTAAGGTGCACAATGATGAAAAACTTTATCAAAGCTACTTTGAATGGAGGAAACATCTGTACGCAAAACAGCATCTCATATTACAGAACCAAGAATTTATAAAGCCAATCTGCACTGCATGTGATTATGTAGGAAGCCATAAAGAGTATAAAGTTGCAGAAGATATTTATAAATGGTACTTTTCATGAAAAAAATATAAATGTTGAACCTCTTAATTTGGTAGACAAAATCTAAATGTTTGCTAAACATTTGCTAGGTAGATTGTCCAGTTTAACATATTATATATGCAATTTTTATGTTCTTTTTTTTTTAAACATGTGTAAGTGCTCATTACTTGCATTACAAATGCTCTACATGTTTAAAGACACTGAATTAAAAATAATTCATTAGACATTCTCATTTTGGAAGAAAGTATAATAAATGTTAATGTAACATGTGCATCTCACTGATACTTCTACTTATAGTACATTCACTCCAGCACTGAAATCTGTGAAACCTGTCTGTCAGGTTCAAAAGGTTTGGCCTGTACAAACAGCTCAGCTTGTCAAGGCAACAAAACTGTCCAGGGCATCAATCATGTGCAGAATCACAACGGATTGCAGTCACCCATCAAGCCGTCTGTTTACCCAGGACGACGCCTGAAAGGTGGTATACCGCAGAATGCAGTACAGCACTCGCAGACTAAAAAAACAGTTGCTATTTACAGGCTACTGAAGTAACTGTAGGTCACTCCCAAATCTCTACTTAATTTAATGTTAGAATTATAATGTTATGCACTGAGCCTTGTCCCCAACTATCACACTTATAATATAATGTAATAATGTAATAAAACGTATAATATGATGTGTACTGCCAATGCTGCTATTATTTCACGTGTCATTTTATGGTCAATTCAGAATGTCAACTGTTGATATTTTCACACAATACTGCTATTTTTACATTACAACTGTACTCATGCCTTTTTTTAAAATCTATATATATATAGTATAACAGTCGCAGTGAAACAGCACTTTTTATTTATCAACACATTTGTGATATTCTGAATAACTAGCTAATTGTTTTGTATTCTGCACAGTGCTGTATTGTGTTGTATAGTATATTCTGTTTTTACAATTATTATTAATTACATGAGCTTCGCCACACGGATTTTACCGTATAATTGTCCTGAACATGTAGGTGGTATACGACAAATCTGACTTAAGTTAGGACATACGTCTTAATATGGTATATGTATGATACTCCGGTACACAAGGGAGCGGTATAGTCTTCTTTACGCATGTTTGTAGCTGCCCAGTTTAAAGTGAAGTAGAAAATAGGAAGGCTGGAATCATGCGCGTTGCATGGTGACTTTTCGGTAAACACATTAAGTAGCTACTGTACCTAGCTGGTTACTAATCAGTTATTTTTAACAAGGTTATTACGGCAAAATTGTTTTTTTTTTAATAAATAAATAATTTTAGCGGCTTTAGACGTGTTTAAGCGATAAGTTGTATCCTTCGAACCTTAGCTAACTGACCACCTGCCTATAATCTGATTTCGCCTGCATTATGTCCAATGTTTTCGTGTGTTCGACTTCGTAGGTAAGCTTGCGCCACCCTGAAAAGCGTGCTTTTATTATTGATTTATTTTACACACCGTGGATTGATGTAAAAAATAAAGCTGCTTGGAGAAGATTATTGAGTACTGTTGCTCACTCAAAAAATATCCGTAGCAAACTAGCTAGCTAGCATACTTTCGCCGATGACTTCGCTGCCGTTAGTTAGTTATTTTATTTAATTCCCAGTCAGGTCTATAGCTGGCTCGCTCGGTTAACTAGCTAGGTTACGTTAAGTTTGCAGGTCGAGGGCGGTAGAGGTGCCCGCAGGCTTGGTCATTATGCCTGTCCAGTGTAGTAGCTGTTCACGAAGTCGCGCTGTACTTAAGCGACCAAAGACCGGACACTCGCTGTGTAAAGACTGCTTCTTCTGGGCTTTTGAAGAAGAAATTCATCAAACAATCGTGTCGGCCCGTCTTTTTAATCGTGGTGAAACTGTTGGTATTGGAGCATCAGGTGGGAAGGACTCTACTGTGTTGGCGTATGTTATGAAAGTACTTAATGAGCGCTATGACTACGGTCTAAACCTATTGCTGCTGTCCGTGGATGAGGGAATTACGGGCTACCGCGACGACTCTTTGGAAACGGTGAAAAGAAACCAGCAGCAATATGATTTGCCTCTTAAGATCGTGTCTTACGAAGAACTCTACGGGTGGACTATGGATGCCATAGTGAAACAAGTGGGACTGAAGAACAACTGCACTTTTTGCGGCGTGTTCCGAAGGCAGGCGCTTGACAGGGGGGCCATCATGCTGAATGTGGATAAGATTTGTACAGGTAGTTATGATGCACTTTTTACTTCCTTGCTTTTATTGTGTGTTCTCTTTGAACGTCTCTTGCAAGACTTTAAATTGTATCGTTATACATATAATGTTTAGAGGCCGATTTGGCGCAACGCAATTTATTGTTTGACCCGTTTGCTAGCTGCATTCGTGTCAGCTGTGCTGTGTTTTGCTCCCAAGGCCACAACGCGGACGACGTGGCGGAGACGGTGCTGATGAACGTGCTGCGCGGCGACGTTGCCCGCCTGCGGCGCTGCACGGCCATTAGCACAGCCAGCGCCGGGGGCGACGCAGGGGGTGACGCTGGGGCCGTGCCGCGCTGCAAGCCCCTCAAGTACGCCTATGAGAAAGAGATTGTGCTCTACGCCTACTTCAAAAAGCTTGACTACTTCTCCACGGAGTGTGTGTACTCACCCAACGCCTATCGTGGCCACGCACGCGCCTTCCTCAAAGATCTGGAAGCAGTCAGGCCCAGTGCCATCATGGACGTCATCCACTCTGGGGAGAACCTCTCGGTGAAGGAAGGCGTGAAGATGCCCATCCAGGGGACGTGCTCGCGATGCGGTTACATCTCCAGCCAGGCCTTGTGCAAGGCCTGTGTGCTCCTGGAGGGCCTGAACAGGGGCCTGCCCAAGCTCGGGATAGGCAAACACCACCGCCTCCATGACAGGATCCTGGCCCAGCAGCCTCTGACTCCAGAGGAGGAGAAGAAGCTGAAGACCTTAGAGTTTTAACTGGACAGTGTAAATTGAGACATGGGATTTATGAATTTCTGATGTGGATTGGCTGGGGGCAGGTTGAAATCCTGTTTGCTGGGGGTTTTTTTTGGGGGGGGGGGGTTGTTTACTTTAAGTGAGATCAAACTCTACACCAGTATTAACACAATAAATAAAAAATATTGTATTCATTTATTTTGTCTTGTGTAGTGACATAGAAAACAAAAACACTGCAAAAGTTTCAGGTGTGACATAACCGCTCAGTCTGCTTTTGCAATTGCAAACCTGAATAGACATAAGTGGTGATATTCATTGTCCTATGCCTCAGGTAGTGCATGTTTTGAATATTACAAATAGATTGTGAAATGCTGAGCTCACCATTAAGCACCTGGTTGTCATGTCTTGGAGGACCTAGATGAACATATTGCACCTATGCACCCAACAACACATAAGCATGAGCAGTGTGCACACCAGATTATTACATCTGGCAGCCTTTTTTCATGCACATCTACACAGTTTAAATTCAGTTGCTGACTGAATATTTTGTATGTGGCAATCTGTTTTGGATAGGGTGACCTGATATAAATCTAGACTGATTGTCACACACTGTCAAGTAGCGTCTAGTTATTCTATAGTATTCACTCTCACATAACTTACAACATACATACGCAATTACATCACTTTATGCAAACGTCGTTTACCTTTCACAAAACTGATTGACTTAGCAGACCGCATGGACTGTTGTTCATTCAGAATGTATATGCTGTGTATTTCAGATGGGTAGGAAACTTTGGACGCTAGAGGTCACTCCAGTGGAGCGAGTTTCGTTCTTTTGATGTCTGCGACGGGGTCCATTCACCCAGACCTGGGCGTTTGAGGAACATCAGAGAACTTCAGAGAAACTTGTTCCAGAAAACCCGGGGTGATAACATTCTTCTTGGGACGTGCAAGTAGACCTGCAAAGACTTTAAAGAAGCATGGATGATTTAGGTAAAACGCTTTTCCTCCTCTATACCTTACATTTTCTGCAAGTAAGCCAAAAGCAACATAGCGGAAAAGTATGGGTGGAATGGGGAGAGCTAATTGGCTACTTGGTCGCTAGTTAGCTATAGCTAACGATGATCAAATATTGAAACAACGTTGCCGTTTTTTCGTCTGTATGGACTGACCTTTATTTGAGTATCGAACTTTTTTTCTGTATGACCATCGTTTTGAAATTGTTTTTGTTTTTTAGTCTGACTATACCTACGAATCTTTACTTGGCTAGCTAGTTAGCATAAATAGTTTGCTCGTTTGGAAAAACCAACGAGTTATGACTACATTCCTAGCGTTAAAGGGAAAAAAAGTTCAAAATGTTCGTGGATTGTTATTTCATCAAGGAAACAGGCTTCGAAACTATTCATTTCTGTTGTACTCTTTAGACTAGTTGTTTACTACTGCAGGCTGGTACTTTCCCGTTTCTTGCTCTCGATTTATGTATGTAACGTAATTCCTTGGACCTGGAACCCATGAGGTGGTTTTGTTGTTGTTAATTGTGATTCAAATTACGCGAAGAATAACTAAAGCTGAAGTCGTACTTGCAGGTAAAACTCATTGCCAGCACGAGTGGATGTTGAACCGATTGATGATAAACGTTAAAGTCTATTTAAAACCACTTTTTTAATGTACAATTTATCCATTTTAAACGCTTGACAATTTAAATTTCACTAATGTGAATTAACTATCATTCACACCCCTTCTGTCTTTGACTGACTTTATTAGCTTTTGGCTCTTGGCGTCGAAATCATTTACTGAATCCTACTACAAGACCTCCACATATTCCAGATTGGGAGTGTCTTTTTGCCATGAAGCTATTCAACTTTTCCTACCACCCCCGTTTTATTCATCCCAGCGTACGATGCTGACATAAAGATGGCCACTCAGGAGCTGGAAGCCAGAGCTGCTTGGACTTGGTTCTCCGTCATGAAAATCCCAGAGGCTATGCCTCTTCTCGTCCAATCAACAGCCAGTCATCTGTCTGCATGCTTATTCTGACATTGCCCTCAGAGCCCTGATGCACTGTCAGGCCACTTTAACCTCGCTGATCACGACCCTTCACACTACGCAGAATGCTCACTGTCCGCAGGCTGAAGCCTCCCACGGCAGCGCTGTGAAACAGCTTCGTGGAGCTGCTGCTGACGAAGCAACTCTCGTTTAACCGCTCCTTGAGAAGGACGTGGAAGCTCGAGCGTGTCTCCTGCCGTGGAGCAAGCAGCCAGAGCCAAATTATCTGATCAGAGCTTAGCAAGAGCTGGCTGTGTGCAGACCTGGTGCCTGGCCATCGACTGTGTGTTGGTTTGGCCAGAATTCCTGAGGTGCTGGTGGAATGCATGCCGTCACTGATGTTCCGGGGGCTGAAGTGCCCCGCCCTCCACCCCCCCACAGCAGAACACTCATATAATGGTGACTAGAAGAATGACTACCCAAACAGCACATATTGCAGTGTGGTGAGACTAAGGAGTGATTCCTCTTCCAGGAGTGTGGGAAGGGGCGAACATGCCAGAGGGTTCAAAAGGTCAGACTGAATGGGAGACATTTTTCAAGTGTCTGATTACAGTTATACATCGTAGTAGCCTTTGATATGAGGCCTGTTCAGCCCAAAATGCTAAGGATAGTTGCTATGTGCATTTAAAGTCATGATCGTACAGGGGCAACCCGAGAGCCTAATGACATGTAATTATGACCGCGAGGAGCCACATCACCGTCACATTACCCCACCAGCACAGTCAACAACATGCATGCCAGCACCACTAACTTAGGCCCTTTATCACCTGGCCATCCGTATAGAGTTTCAGCTGTTTCATAATCTGGTGCTACTATTACGCCTCATGGGCTGTTCTGGAAGTGAAATTTCTTCTTAAAGTAATGAGTTTAATTGAAAATGAGTTTCAAAAACAAATCGGTAAAGCTTCTTTAAGCACTTATCAAACTGATGGAAGATATTGCACTTTAGCACAGTACAGCATACAGCAGTGTCACATGCAACAGCCTGTGTTCAGATAGACAATGATCTGATGAATCCAGCTCTCCATCAACATTTAGTTTGTGTATTCATGTTGAAATTAAGAGATGCCGTTGGACCTTTCATGACCTTTCAACAAGGATGTTCAACTTTGAGAGGTGAACTTGAACAATGTAGAGAAGTTGATCTGAGTAATATTACATGCTGTGGTTCTTCATCGAGAGCACATGGTGGAATCTAGTCTATGTAGTACCAAATGAACAACTTTCAAACTAGGGCCAACTGTCTTCACTTACCTTAAACTAGGGCTAACTCTCTTTTCACTTACTTTAAACTTGTTCTCACTGTATGTAAAAGGATGCTTGAGATTCTAAAGGAAGTATATTTTATCAGAAAAGTTCGAATAATTTTACGTAATATGTAGTGACTGATGACCTGATTGAGCAACAACAATGTTCTCAGCTAATGATCAGACTAATGATCAGAATTCATGATGCTGTCATTTTGATTAAAGCTACAGATCATTCTGAACAAGAACACCATTCGTGAAATGCTTCACATATGCAAGTGGACTGACTTTTGAACGGAACCATTCTGAATAAGGACATTTCTGGTTGGTCAAGCATGGGTGACTGCTATTTTCCATATGATCCTTCTGTGGTTTAGCACTAGAAAGTGGTAAACAACTTGGGCTTAGTGTGTTGTTATTAAAATGGAAGTTAACACCGTCTGTGTGCTACATTTTGACACGGTACATATTGTTGTGCAAAGTGTTCCATAACGTAAAGTGCCATGTAGAGTTTTCTCTTTGGTCTCAAAACATGCTGTAGTTTTATCTGAAGCATAGCAATCTAATCACACTCCTGCATGCAAGCTGGGGTATGTTTGCGGTTTGGGGAAGGTAGAAGCTAGCAGTCTTGGTTTTGAGTACCCTGGTGCAGGTCCCTTGAGCCTCTGCGGAATTCCTGTAAACCCTGGAATTCTCTCCTGAGGGAATGTTATCGGGATTACTTAGCAATGCTGGAATTGTGTACACTGCCACACACTCGCACACCGGTTGGCTGCTTTTCAGAGGGCTCATTATAATAATTTCAAGCAGGTGCACAATGGCCATGTTGTTTGAACCGAGTCTGCTTTTCATCAGGGAACCATCTTAACGTTCTCAGAGCAGCAGCAGTCTAAGAATGGGTAGAACAATGGTGCTCCACCAGTTGCCAAATTTCTCGCATTCGTGCTTATCCGGCTCAAGCTGTGGTGGGCAGAAACCTGCATACACCCCAGGTCTTTACCAAGAGCCAGAACGCTGCAGCTGAGGAGAGACATGTGGGCCAAGAGGAAGGCGAATCGGGGCGAAGCTTGTCCACGCCCGAAATGCCTTCCTGTCCAGTGTCCTGCTTCCCCCCACCCCCCACCTCCCCTCCCCCCTGTACTTTGGACCGGCCAGCCCTGGAGCCCCTGCTGATGAAGGGCCTAGAAGGCACTTCCTCAGGAAACAAAAGAGGAAGTCACCCTCTGTAACCGCCGCAAACTGTGACGCTCTATCTCCATTAAACAGATTGTGGTCAGCAACACCGTGTTTTAGAAAAACCACAGAAAGGAAAGTCCCATGTGGCACAGCATCAAGGTTTTTCTGTTTTCTCTGCCGTTTTTCTTAACCAAGCGTGTTATGTTGCTTGACGTTTGGTAGAAGAATGCCAACTTTGCTCTTGGGGCCAGCAGTTCTGTCAGTTGCTTTAGTGGGCTCTAAGAAAAATGATGCCTCAAGTTAATGAGGTTATAGGTTTTATAACTTCTCAGTCTCATTATTCTGCCCATGTCTCTCATCTCCAGGCTTTCGGCCTATCTGTTCTCAATTACCTCAGTGGAGGTTGGTTTATAACCGATTCTCAAAGCACGGAATGACGTGGTGCCTCTCTTTACAGGGTGACGTTGATGACACTCCAAGTAGGCCATTTCCATCTGTTGTCCGGGTTTCGTATGCCAGCGCTTTCTAAATGCACTCTCCCTCTCTTGGCCACGTGTCATGGCTAGGACACAGTGCTGATTGTTGTCCTGATGATGGCTGTGGATGTCCCAGTGCTACTCTGAGTTTGAACAGAATTTTTCCTGCATGACTAAAACAGGGAGACCCCCCCCCCCCCCAGCCCTGAGGAAAGGTCTGTGTAAAACGTTCCAGTGGGTACATGCAGTCATACTCAGAGCTACATGTTACCCTAAAAAGGACAGATCTGGCATGGCTTTGTGGAGCAGTTTGCATGGTCAGCATGGACCTTTTCGATTTAACACGTCGAACCTGAACAGCGTGTCAACCAGCACTTACTTATAGTCAGCCAATAAGAGTGTGTGTGTGTGTGTGCACGCACAACCGCGTGTGTATATTTTGTGCGTCTGCGTGTCCTAAATAGCCTTGTCCCCACCCCCGCCACTGGTGTCTGTTTGGTCCGAAGCTCCACAGGGAAGAGCTTTTATTTTGGGCCATGGGTTCTCTTTAGGGACGTGTCAACTTTCTGCTCAGGTGGGGCTGTGGGTGATAATGTCATACCACCCTCTCTGGCTCAGAACCTCTCCACATGGTTCTCTCTGGCCCAGAACCTCTCCACATGGTTCTCTCTGGCCCAGAACCTCTCCACATGGTTCTCTCTGGCCCAGAACCTCTCCACATG
>JAOXYF010000022.1:1281196-1291380 GCA_028565775.1 Sternarchorhynchus goeldii
GTGTGAGTGTGAGTGTGAGTGTGAGTGTGAGTGTGAGTGTGAGTGTGAGTGTGAGTGTGAGTGTGAGTGTGAGTGTGTGTGTGTGTGTGTGTGTGTGTTTTCCTCTGATGGAGAGAGTGCTTCCAGCTCTTAACATAGTCATGAATCATACATCAGTTTAGTGCAGGGAGAAGTGTTTCAGGTTCAAAGCTTAAGACCATAGAATAAAGTTTTGCTGGAGGGTTTGTAACATTAACATTAACTGACACTGCTACACAAAGCGAGCCTACTAAGAGTGCTAATTCTTTCCATGTATCTGACCTCATCCTGTCTGTGGTTGTACTTTACTTGTGTTTGTGGCCTTGTTTTTTTCTCTTAGCGTGTGCGTGCGCACACGCATGGGCGTGCGTGTGCGTGTGTGTGTGTGCGTGAGTTTGTGTGTGTGTCTTTCCCCACTTTCCCAGTCATGTGAAATCCAACTAGAGGGCTGACTTTCTCTCCTCTGCGTTGTCCTCAGATCATGGCTCAGGGGAAGGTCTCAAACACCCAGGTCAATAAACTGGACAACATGTTGGGCAGCCTGCAGTCTGACCTGCACAAGCTGGGGGTGCAGACCGTGGCCAAGGGAGTGTGTGGAGCCTGCTGTAAGCCAATCGTGGGCCAGGTAAGAGACCTTAAGATGATTCCATGTTCTCTTTTCCATTCTCAGTTTCCCTTGAATATACTGCAAAATTAGGACCTGATCTCTCTCTCTCTCTCTCTCTCTCTCTCTCATATATATATATATATATATTTTTTTTTTTTTAACTAATATTGGTGACATCTCTGATGTCTCTATATATAAATACCAACCGTGTGTCCTTGCAGGTGGTGACGGCAATGGGCCGTACCTGGCACCCGGAGCATTTTGTGTGCACGCACTGTCAGGAGGAGATCGGTTCTAGAAACTTCTTTGAGCGGGACGGCCAGCCGTACTGCGAGAGGGACTACCATCACCTCTTCTCTCCACGCTGCTTCTATTGCAACGGCCCTATCCTGGATGTGAGGATCCACACACACACACAACACCCCCGCACCCTTCCACTGTCTTGTTCTCCTCACGCTTTCGTCTCTCCGCGCGGCCGAAGCCGACGGTTTTATTGCACACGGCCGTTTATTAACCGTAATTAAAAACTCGTTGCGCCGCTCGGGAGGGAACCGATGTTCACGTCGCCGTTTTTTGCGTTTCCGCCCTTCACAGAAAGTAGTGACTGCGCTGGACAGGACGTGGCATCCCGAGCACTTCTTCTGCGCGCAGTGCGGGGCCTTCTTCGGCCCCGAGGGTGAGTGGCCCCCCCCACCTCCGCCGCTTGGACCTGCTATGCGCAGTGGTGTCTAGCTCACAAGTGTGTGTGTGTGTGTGTTTGTGGGGATGTGTGTGTGTTTGTGTTCTCAGGTTTCCATGAGAAAGATGGGAAGGCGTACTGCCGTAAGGACTACTTTGACCTGTTTGCCCCCAAGTGTGGAGGCTGTGCCCGTGCCATTCTGGAGAACTACATCTCTGCCCTGAACAGCCTCTGGCACCCCGAGTGCTTTGTCTGCAGGGTACGTGCATGTGTGACTGTGCGTGCGGGTGAGAGTGTGCATGCGTGTGTGTGTGCACATGTGTGTGGCTGTGCACACATCAGTTTTCAAAGTGCAGTGTGTTCACATTTTGATGATAACAGACTTCACACCTGACAAAAATACAGACACTTCCACTTTGCAAAGTCCTGCTCTGCCTCCCCCCTCTCCCCCTCTCCCCTCCCCCCAACCACAGGAGTGCTTCACACCTTTCGTGAACGGCAGCTTCTTCGAGCACGACGGCCAGCCGTACTGCGAGGTTCACTACCACGAGCGCCGTGGGTCGCTCTGCTCCGGCTGCCAGAAGCCAATCACGGGCCGCTGCATCACGGCCATGGGCAAGAAGTTCCACCCCGAGCATTTCGTCTGTGCCTTCTGCCTCAAGCAGCTCAACAAGGGCACCTTCAAGGAGCAGAACGACAAGCCCTACTGTCATGGGTGCTTCGTCAAGCTCTTCAGCTAGAGCACCACGTTGACCCGCGCGCGTGTGTTTGTGTGTTTGTGTGTTTGTGTGTTTGTGTGTTTGTGTGTTTGTGTGTTTGTGTGTTTGTGTGTTTGTGTGTGTGTGTGTGTGTGTGTGTGTGTGTGTGGTGGACAAGGGGCAAATGTTTAGGCAGATGCTCAGGTGCATTATCTAGGGTGTTGCTACTTCCTGTAAAAAGGTGCGGGTTTTCAGTGTGGGGGCATTTGCGAGACTCTCGCCACACCCTGGTGGTTAGCGCTGGTTAGCGCTCGATGCAAACGCCTGCGGAGTTGGAATGGAAAGCATGTTTAGGTAAGAAACGTCGAGGATGTTTTGGATTAGCGTTTACGGTAATTGCATGGGGGGGTCGGGAGAGGGTGGGGGGGGGTGTTTCTGCTCGCTGGTTGAGTCCGAAAGAAACCATTTGAGAATGTGACTTTGGATCAGTTTGGGTTAGTTGAACTGCGGATGTCTGTGAACTATGAAACGTTGCTCTCTGGTGTGAGAGCACCACAGAAGCTTCAGAGCGGCCGTGCAGACACGCTGCAGCAGATGCGTGTTGAGTCTGTCATCGCATAGAGTGGCAGCAAAGACAGAAAGTCAATCAGTTTCTAACACTGTGCTCAGTGCCTTGTTTTCTATCAGAAATTATGGTGATATGAGAAATATACCAAAAATGATAGTTTAGCAACAGATTATGTACATTTCTGTGGAGCCTGATGTTCTTTGTTTGCCAGCAGTTTCGAGCCCCATTATGTAGCTCCCACATTGGCCTGCATACGGTGAAGAGGAGGGCCGTGTTCCATTAATGCATTTAGGCCACAGTATCTGTTTCTTATCGTGACCATTTTTGGAATTTACTCAAGTAAACTCCTTCAGACATGGAGCTAATCCTACTGAGAGAATCCCAGGCTCGCCGGCCTCTATATTCAGGGGATTGTATGAGATATGGAGCTATTTACCTTAATGAGATTGGCCTTGGTTTTTGTTTGTTTGTTTGTTTGTTTGTTTGTTTTTAAATCACTAACCGACATCTCAGCAGAACGTTTTACTGTATCTGTCATCACTTTGCTCTAGACATTTCAATAACCACTGATTCCATTTGATCTCTTTTGAGCAAATCATACATGTGACATTTGTGCAATTTTTAGACCTACAACATATGATTGATAATCTAGATAAGGATCTAATGTTGTCTTTCTGTCACACGGACGACTCTGGGCAATATTGTTAACTGCTGTATTGTTTTTTTTTTTATCTGTTTTATTTCCCCACTTTTTTTATGTTCTTTTTGCATGGAAGTCTTAATGTCACTGACATTTTAAAGAACCAGGTGCGATGGGGTAGAGAGGTGAAAAACGTACAACAAATGTTCCCCAAAACGATATAAAGTATCGGGCTGCTTGTTGAAATGTTCCGTGATTTCTGTATGAACAAATAAATATTAATATCACCAAGACGGCATGTCACCAGCTACAAATTACCAGCGGTGGTTGATGCTATCATTTTAATTTCCCATTACATCATCTTTAGAGAACACATCAGAATTGTTCTGTCGCTGGTTTGAGGATGCTTCTCAAAAATGGCCTTTGTTTTTTTTTTTCCTTCCATACTATATTAGACACGTTCAATGGAGATGCTGTGATTAACTGAAAGACCTTTCCTGTCTCTCAAAGTGCTTATTCTGCTTGCTATGTGCCAAAAGGACTCGGCAGTCCAAATGGGGTGCGGTTGCTAGGCGACTTCCCGTCTGCCTCAAAAACCCATTTATGACACTGGTTTTGTATTTTCTCTCCTTTTTATCATGGGTTTACTTTGTCATGATGAGGGCTAAAGTCTTCTCCATGTTTTAATTTATACCGTTACAGTCTATTTTAGTGGGCCTTCATATACTCTTTATTTACCCAATGTGAATGTTGTTTTTGTTTTTCCTCTCATAACACTGTCACTTTGTTCTGAGTCATGGCAACTGACTGAATTCATTATATCAATAAAATACTTTGTTTTCATGCACTTTGCTTAATGTACGCACTGTATTTGTATGCATCAGTCCGATTTCATAAGAAATGCATTCAAATGCCTTTATCTCTTGCAATTCTGAAGAGTTTACAGTAGGATTAAAACAAGGTAGGTAGAGGTATGCCAGAGATTTTAAAAATTCAAGGTGAATCGGTACAAATAAATTAAACTGCACACTACCATGCCCTCCTCATGGTCTTTACTAAGACATTTGACTTCATAAAGCAAAGTGTGAACATGATCCAGTGTGGAGGCTTGTTAATTTGAGCTTGTGTGTCTTTACCCAGCACTTACACTAGTGGATGTGTACGCAACTACAGTTTTCCTTTAAAAATAAAAAAGGAATAATAACAAAATCTTAGAAAACGTGTGCAATATATTTAAGGAAGTGGTTTTTTACCAGTAGATGGCAATACATCCCAATGATGCACTAAGTGAAGTCCGCTGGTATATTTGTTTATTTTTCGTTAGTTTTGTCTTAAACGATATATTTTGGGATACACTGTACTGTATTAGTGCGGCTGGAAAGTACTAATAGAGACCTGCACATAGAAAATATTCTCTTCTTGGATGGGGAATATGATAATGAATCCTCTAGTGGTCATGTCACCAAACCTAATCCATGACCACGTGTATGAGAATGTAATGACCCGGAAAGGGACGACATAAAGTCCTTCCAGTTCGACACCGGCAAGATGGCAGCGGACACGCAGGTTCGTGAGCAGTTCATGGCACAAATAATGTTATGCTGGAAACGCGTTGTCACAGCAGAAGCTTTTTAAAAATACTAATGCTTAAGGATTATAGTTGTCACGAGGCAGTTCTGTGTGCGTTGGCTAAAGTGTTTGATTGCCCTCTTATACATAATGACGAAGTTAAGCTAGTTACCTTGCTGGCTAGCCAGCCATCTAACAATACGAACAGAAACCACTGCACAGAGCAGGGCAGGCTAGCAAGTTTAGCTTACGTGCTAGCGGTTATCTGTACCTTTCCAAAACCTAAAACAAGTGAGTAACACATGTACCTAAGACGTGAAGAGATCTAGCTAGCTAGCGTGGATGTTAACATTGCATTTATATAACTAGTTATCGCTACTGTTGAAACGAGTGCGTTTGTGGACTCGCTGTTTGTGCCTGAAATTTGATGAATCGGCTAATAAAGTATCCGTCGCTACCTAGCCGCACGAACCACAGCATATGCTTTCTTTAATAAGATAGAAAGTTCACATGTAACTAACTTATCAGCCACTTTAGTAGACACATCGTAAGTATACCGATGAATCAACACTCCAACTTTTTACTATTAAGAGCTTTTCTTGCCGTTCATCAGTGGACCACTGTTAGCTGGTTATTTTCAGAATGTGGGCTGTTTGAATATGTTACTCCACCTACGCACTTGTCCCTAATAAACATCCACAGTCATAATGATGATGTGTTGAAGATGTCTGGGATCTGCATGCCAGCAGAAGGACTCCCGTCTGAAACGCTACACTAACAAAATTAATCTGTTAGATGAAGGTTGTGCTGAGCACAGTGTCTTACAGATTAACTCTGAGTTTCTGCCCTGGATAGTAAGCACAAAGCACCTTTTAAATGCTATTAAACATGTTCAACTGTTTGTAGTGTTTCTCCCAAGTTCGGCTTATAAGGCTGTGGGTAACATGACAAATGTGGCCCTCTCTGATCTGTGCAGGTTTCAGACACGCTGAAGAAGTTTGCTGTGAAAGTCACTACATCAAGTGTTAAAGAGCGTAAGGAAGTCTTAGGAGAACTGAAGGAATGCATAAGCGGAAAGAGTGAGTGGTTCTTGAGTGTTTGCCTTCCAGTAAAATGGAGGCACTTTCACAAAAGAGACCTTTTTATTGTCCGTGCACTGCTGCCTCTGATCAACCATCGCCATGTGTCCCTGTGTGCTTTCAGACCTGCCCGACCCAGCCATCAAAGGCCTTTGCAAGCTCTTTTGCCTAACGCTCCATAGATACAGGTGAGAAACAAGTTGTCGTTTTTCCTTAAAAGCGTGAGTGCCATAATGGATCAGGTGTAAAGCGGTGTGTGAGGTAACAGCCGGCTCGACCGGGGCGGTGTTTGTGTGTCAGGGATGCGGCCTCGCGCCACGCCGTGCTCTCCGTTGTCGACCTGCTCGTCCAATCGCAGCCCGTCGCCGTCGCCACCCACCTGCCTCCAGGCCTGCTCTGCTGCGGAGTCGTCAACAAAGGGGCGGCGCCCGGGTAAGTCGCGTCGGACCTGCCCGTCTGTTGCCACGGCGATGCAATCGTCGATCCTCACCTCACTGCCGATAGTTGTGATTCTTTTTACAACTCGTTGGTTGTCTTCTGCCGGCGCAGAAAGAGCTCGGCGTCGGGAGCATGTTGCGCCCTCCCGTGGACGTGCCTGGTAGTGCGCGCGGCCTTCCCCACCCCGGAGAAGAGAGAGGGGCCACACTGGAAAAAACTTGTGAGTTCATGCAGTTCAGTTCGCCAGTACTGGTAGGCCTGTATTCTGGGCTTATGTGACTCTAGTTGACGGAAGGTGGAGATAGTGGAATGTGTCGCTTTCCTCACTGGTCTTTGCGTCTGGAAGAACAGGTGGAGGTGCAGAGTCTGCTCCACGCTGAGGTCGTGGGTGGAGCATCACGAAACGCTCTCAAGTCCGTCACCAAGAGGCTCAACAAGCTGTGGAAAGACGTAAGGAGCCACTTATGAGATTAGCAGCCCACTTGAAAACGTAGCCAAGGTTATCCACGCTCATTTGGTTCGAGAAGTCATCGCAGAGCCTTAAAGTCGTAACCGTTTAAGGGTAAAGTTCAATGCCTGGGGCACGCTGCTTTTGATTCTAAGCGTGTTTCCGTCTGTCCAGAACCCGGGCCTGGTGGATCAGTACATGGCCACCCTGCTGAGTTTGGACCCGACCCCCACCTCACTGCCGCTGTTGGCTGCCTGCGTGGACTTCGCCGCTGCCCACAAAGACATGGGTACCATCGACAAGCACAAGGTGGAGGTCTCTTGCTCACTCTGTATCGATCATGCAGCCCAACCACAGCTGCCCAGCGACTCACCACCACCTGTTTTGATTCCCTCTTCCCCTGTGTGGTCGCAGGCAGCCTTGCTGGACCTGTACATGAAAACCGTCCTGATGAGCAAGACCCGCCCACAGCAGCACATCCTGGTGAGGGTGCGGGGCTGAGCCGGGGGCGGGGCCCTATACGGTTTTGGGGGGCGGGGCTCGTGACTGAACGTATTGTGAATTGTTCCTGCCTTCAGGCTACAAGCGGGGCGGTGCTACGACATGTCACCCACGTGGAGTTTAAGCAGCAGCTTCTCCCCACACTGCAGAAAGCCCTGCTGCGTAGCCCGGAGAACTGCATACAGAGTACGACACACTCGCACACTGATGTAATACACACTAGGAAAGTGCTCTGTCAGGGGGCTTTTATTTTGGTTGTTTTCATTTCCGTGTGTTCCTCTCCTACCTTCAGCCATCTCCTACATGCTGGCTCAGCTCACCCTTGACCTAAGCCAGTATGCGATGGACATCGGGAAAGGTCTCGCTAGTAAGTCATCTTCCATGCCACTGCTTTCAGAACCTGCTTTTCTGTGTGTATGTGTATTTCTGATTGTCTGTGTGTGTGTGTTTCAGGCCAGCTCAAGGCCAGTAACACAGAGTTGATGGAACAGGCAGTGCAGGCTGTGCAGAATTTGGCCCAGCAGTGCAGCGACCCAAATGCTGTTCAGGACCTCGTCAAACATCTCTTCAGCATCCTTGCAGGTCAACAGAGGACACACACACACACCCTAACCCTAACCCCAACTCTGTACGATAACAGTCTATCTTCACTGATTGCAGGCTCAGAGGGGAAACTCACCATAGTCGCCCAGAAGATGAACGTTCTCTCAGGTAAGGTGCGTCCATGCTCTTCCTCAGTGATGCATCACGTGTGCGAGCTTCATGTGTTCTCGTCGTTCTCCAGGACTCGGGAGCTGCAGTCACCATGCAGTCTCTGGCCCCTCCAGTCAGTCTCTCAGCTCCAGTGTGGCAGTGCTGTTCATCCCCTACCTACAACAGGAGGGTGAGCCTCCACCTCTACTCCACCAGGCTACCAGCAGTGAGCAAGCTGGAGAACTGTTGCTTATTTGGTTGTGTGTGTGTGTGTGTGTGTGTGTGTGTGTGTAGTCCATGAGGGGACCCTTGTACATGCCGTAGCTGTGATGTCTCGGTGGACGGCGCGCTTGACGGTGGATGTGTCGGTAGCTCTGAGAGACTGGTTAAAGAAAGTCTTTACGCTGAAGACGTCCACTTCACCTGTACGCCACGCATACCTGCAGGCCATGCTTGGAGCCTTCAAAGGTCACTAAACAGTGTGTGTGTGTGTGTGTGTGTGTGTGTGTGTGAGAGAGTGAGTGAGTGAGTGAGTGTGGGTTTGTGTGTGTGTGTGTGTGTGTGTGTGTGTGTGTGTGTGTGCTTTTATCCCATTTTGCACATTGGTTTTTCCCCTACCCAGTCTACATGGTTTAGTTGTAGTTTGACTGTGTTGTTGCAGCAGTGCGTTTCGTTCATTCCCGACGCTGCTTTGCACACTCGCGTCATGCCTGACACACGCCTTCTGTTTCAGGGGACACCCTCAGTCAGGCAGTGGACTTTGTTCCCCTCCTCATCCAGACGGTGGAGAAGGCCGCGGCCCAGAGCTCCCAGCCTGCCCTGCTCTCCGAGGGCACGGCCGCCTCGCTTCTGCTGGCCCGTCTCTCGACCCTCGAATCACTTCCAGGTCAGGCTTTTAGGCGATTCTGCGTTCAGCTGTCCCCTCTGTCTGTTTGTTTGGTTTTTTATTTACCCAATCTATATATTTTTATGTCGTCTAAATGCAAGAACTGGCTCGTTTTGGTTTTTTACTGGTGTTTACAATGTCATCCAGCTGTGTCCGCGGGTCTTAATGGGGCCTGTTGTGTCCGCAGAGGCAAAGCTAGCCTCCTTCTGGAACCTGATCCTGGATGAGAAGAAACCACTCTTCACCACCGAGAAGTTTCTGTCCCAGGCTGGCGAGGAAGGTGGGTGTGTACGGCATCGACTCGGACCTGCGCCCAGGAAGGGGGAGGTGGCAGAGATGACTGACCCTCGTTTTCTCTTTCCCTCAGCCCTGTGCACAGTCCTGCAGCTCTGTGAAAGACTGTTCCTGGATCAGCCGCACAGACTCAATAACAGCAAGGCTCAGTGAGTTCATGCCATATCAGAGAGCCCCAAGACACCCCCCCCCCACCTTGCTCACTTGCTCTCCTCTTTATCTCTCTCTCTCTCTCACTCACAAACACACTCTGGGTCTGGGTTTGTTTAGGATGTACCATCGGGCCCTGGTGGCTGTGCTTCTGTGTCGGGAGTGGAGGGTACGGAAGCGTGCCCACCAGAGCATGAAGAAACTCCTGTCTTCGCTGGGCGGTTCCAGTCTAGCCCACGGCCTTCTGGGAGAGCTGCGCGTTGTCATTAACAAGCATACAGTAGGTTATCATTACGAAACGTACAGTGTTTTTGCTTTTCCAGAAAATAAAGCCAGGAGTCGAGGAGTTTCTACAAATGGAGGGCTCTTCATGCTATAACTAGCTTTGGTTGGTTGTTGTTTGCCACAGTCCAACATCTTTCTCCAACATTTGCTCTCCATCAGGTTTTGTCCCCAGAAGCTCTTCAGACCGAGGCTGGGGAGATGACGGAGCTGGCCCGGGCGTACGTCCCTCCACGGATCCTTCTAGAAGCGCTGCGTGTGGTCTGCTCTGTGGCTGCCCAGTGGAGCGACTCCACAGAAGCAGAGAAACTGGCGCTCGATCTCCTCATCGTCAGCCACCACCCTTCCATAGGTCAGCTTCAGACACCCTGCTAGTTTTCTTCTTTGACTTGTCTGTTTCCGACGCCCTTCGCTGCGCTCACCGCCACCTTCTCAAGGTTGTTTCAGAATCTGAACGGATGTCGCATAAACCTCTGACTTGTTCATTTCAGCCCACTTCATTTACGCCATCAGTCCTGTACGTCATTTTCGTGATCAGTAATGACGGCTCTACTGAGACACGATTCCCATTTTTTTCACAGATTACAATACATCAACAGTATCTGTGTCCAAACCACACAGTGTGGTACACTAA